>JAFBJS010005989.1:22822-47145 GCA_016785265.1 Paraplagusia blochii | reverse complement strand
GACAAGGATGGACAGGATCAGGAATGAGGTGATTAGAGGGACAACACAGACAGGAAGGTTTGGAGAAAAAGCTAGAGAAGACAGATAGAGATGGTTTGGACATGTTCATACCCTAGCAGGTGAACTTCAGCTTAACATTGAATCCATCACGTAATTACAAAAAATTATCACAAAGTAATGTGATACATATCACAAAATAACGTGAAATATCTTGATACTGAGCACAAGTAACAATACGCTAGGAACTGAGGGTTTCTCCCTGTCTTCTCGCACACGTCGGCAATGAAGCTCTGAGATCTAAGTCTGAGCACAAAGAAGAAGGATGAGGAAAGCACCTGAGCTTTGATAAGAGTGATGGTGACTGTTGAGGAAGAGGTCAACTCAGTGACCTCAGCTAAAGAGTTTGAATCAGAGACAAAACATTCAACCTCAGTAGAGTCCAAAGGTTAAGGCCACAGGAAACATGTTTTGTCAACAGTTGAACTCTCAACTAGGTCAATCATGAGTCCCTAAGGTTGGTGGGACCAAATCAGCACTGAGAAAGGAGATGGTGTCCAGGCCAAGTCCTTGATCTTCATCTGGTAATTCCAGGGACTCAACTTTCTTTCCTAAAGGGGTTTTTAATTCACCATGAGACACTTCTTGACATGTGGTAAATAAATCTATTTGTTACAAAATCTATATTTTCTGAATTTCTGCATTCAATGAGACCGAGAAGTCAAACAGTTTATCCAACAGTTGCCTATAATTTCTCCTGGTGGTTGAAATTGCCTCCCACAGATTGAGACAACACAGCGTTTCTATGTATTGCTGTAACAGGAAAAAAAATCCTTATGTGGGTCATTAAATGGACTCTGTCAGTGTGGAAATTGTTGATGCATCAAATCAGAGTTAAATGTGTTACGGGGACAAAATATCAGACCGTATCAATCAATTATTATGATCAATGATGAACAAGCGAGTCTCTCTATCTCATTAAAGAACTCCCTGAAGGTTTGGTTCTCTTCTTAAGTCCATGTTTTATATTTACACTTCATTTCCAGCCACTGCTCCGACGCTGCATTTAGGTTTTTACTGATAAATGAATCCGGTCGCTGCCTTTTTGTAATAAAGAATTCATGCTGCAGACTCTGTGTTGCAGAGTCGGGTCCAAATGTTTTTTTCACCATTTAATCACACAGTGATATGAACGACTGTTCCTATATTTACAGCATCTGTAGTTTATATAAGATGAGAACAACTGAACTAAAGATTTGGCCGTTTTCACCTAAGAAAGGATGGATGGATAGATCTATCAAACTTTGTCAAACTCTTTTTTTATGTCTATATAATTCTTAAGGATTTGTGTTCAATGAATCAGTGTTTCAGTCAGACTCCTTTGAAGCCCAAGTCAATTATCATTCTTCGTATATCAGTGATCATTAATGTTCATTATTCTGCCGTTGACAGGGTGATGTCTCACCAATTAATACTACACAGGTTTGAAACAACAAAAAACTAAACCTTTAAAAATAACAACAAACTCCTAGATATGACCCAGAACTCTTCTCCTCCTTTCAGTTTGTCCTTTTTTAAGTTGCCACAACGAGTCAACAATTTCCATCTCCCCCTGTCCTCTGTATCTTCTACTCTAACTCCAACTACCTCCATGTCCTCCCTCACTGCATCCATCAATCTCATCTTTGTCTCCTACCTGGTAGCTCCATCTCTAGGATCATTCTTCTACCAATATATCCACTGTCCCTCCTGAACATGACAGGATGCAAGACAACCCCCCCCCAAAAAAATCCCTTTGTGGACCACCTGAGGGCCGTGACCCAGTCTTTGGGAAACAAAGCAATAAATAACAAACGGTGACTGTAGATGTCTCCATAAGCCTGTGGTTGTGTCCATCCCTTAATGAGTTTTGTGTAGCTTCAGTTATTCACGGAAATACAATGGAATACATTGAGATATATTTTACCTTCATCTTTGACCACCAACCAATCGAACTGTGGCTCCAGGTCAAAGTCGGAGAAGAGGAGATGAATGCGGCTTCCCGGCTCAGAGATAATTAACCACACACAGTTCAGGTTGTTCCCATACTCCTCTGGGTAGCTGGGAGACAATATGGTCCCCGAAGGAGCCGTGAAGTTGAAGAAACAGGAAACTACGCGTAGGGAGGAACAAAGGAAGGAAAGTGGGGAGGAGGAGGAGGAAGAGGAGAAGATAAATTGATCAGCAATATAGTCAAAAGGAAAGCTAGGAAGATTAATACAGAGGAAAAAAAATCTAAAAAACGTACAAACACAGCTGGGTTTGTTGCCCGACCACTGGTTGTTGGGCTGACAGGTTATGGTCCTCTCTCCAACCAGCTCAAAGGCAGACTGGCAGGAGAAGGTCAACACATCCCCGTGTTGAAAGTGATCACCGCTGCGGCGACCAAACGCGGGGACTCCTGGATCTCCGCAGCTTCCACGATCAATCTCTGTTATTTAAAGGACAAAGTCAAAGAGAAAGACGGAGTGAGAGTCAGCAGGGCGTAGAGGTGAGGGACTCCCCTGAACTGTACACAACAAATAAGACAAACTGGTAGATCAGGACGAAGCCAGTGTCAGGTGTAGAGGTGCAGCAGCCGCTGTGAATGATAACAGTATAACAGTGGTGGGCAGTGTGGGCCAGCAAAGCCTTCTCTGCTGGCCCTAACATACTCACAGTTATTTATAAATATTTTTAAATAAAATAGTATTATTATTAATTGTCTATTAATATAAAGGAGTATTTACATTAAAAAGGTTGATTACATGTTTTTATTCAATCATTACAGCTAACTAAAGTTGTCAGGTTCCATGAAATCTGCCAGGGCCTTCAGAATCAAGAGTGAAGGCCCTGCCTGCTTAAATGGGTGTTTAATAGGTCACATCAGTGAGTCCTGATGTGATTATGATTTGACGTCACAAAACTATGACGTCACTGAAGGCCTAAGGTCAAAACCCACGACCCGCCATTACAATATACAATGTTAGACACGATATATATGATGTTAGAAGATGTTACACACCGTGATCTTAATTCACACAAACGCAGATTGTCTTCAGACCAGGTGTCTTCAACCCCAGGGTTTGGAGACGAGGAATGGTCTGTAAGTCATTTGGTGCTGGGCCACAGACGGTTAATAATCTACTTCATTGAAAGAGAATCTTTGAAAGTGATTTTTTTTCAATAATCATTTTAAAAACTGTTCTAGTGCTGCCACACAGTGGCCAATCACAGGTTTAAATTTGTTTTGTGGTGTAAATCAGTTGGTGAACTTGATGAGATTTCTTTACTTGGACAAGATATATATATATATATATATTTGTACTTTTGTAGTTGTCCATCTATTTGACCGTCCTTAGAGAACAACAAACATCAAGAAGTCGACCACTTACTGACCTACAACTCACAGGAATAGTAACCTTTGTTGTTAGAACCCTGAGTTATAAAATGTGAAGATGTTCTGCGTAGGCTGTTCTAGTATGGATCAACACAATATTAAAACATCAGTGGTTCAGCAGAGCGGTAAATACAGTCAGAAATATCTGCCATTTCTCAAAGTGTTGGTTTTAGCCAAATCCATGCAGCAGTGGTGAGACCTGCTATGATGAATGGCTTAAAGATTACAGCTGTGTCCTCTGGGGGGAGCTAGAGATTGATTTTGTTTACTGCATCAAAACATATAAAGTGCATATATCTTGGTTTGGCAGACATATGGCAGGTCAGTTTAATACATATTGGAAAATAAAATGTTCTACTACTGTATTTTCATTAATCCATCAACAGAACTTGTGTTAAATTCCATTATATCAGTGGTGTCCAAAGTGGGGGATGGGCCCCCTTGTGGGCACACAGGGGCGTGTGTCTTATTATGATTTTGAAAATGATGTCATGGGAAAGCTTCACTGTCTCAGACTGTTAGAAATGACTGATTCAAAGAGGAGAAAGAGGAGAAGGAGGAGGAGTTTATGCCTGGTCATCTATTAGTAGTTACCACAATAAACAAGATCAAAGACAATATTAATAATTTTCCTTATCCTGTATCAACAAGAGGGTTTTATCCTCCTTCTACCTTAAACATTAAATGTGTTAAAATACATTTTTTTGTGTTATGTAGTCAATTTAAGATGTCATTACAAAATAAAACTGTTAATCTTCCGTTGGGGAACGTATCATGAAAAAAAATTAAAAAGTAAAGAATGTACAAGAGAAATAAAAAAGTTAAGCAACTATTCTCTCAAAAAAAGATTAAACACATTTCAAATCAATTCTCAACACAATATGACAAAACATTTACAGATGGACATTAAAAGGATAAATAATGTAAAAAGAAATAAAATAAAAGGAAAATAAATGAGTTTAAGTCACTATTAATCTAGTTGTTGGTTAGCAAGACACAATGTTAGTCACAGATTAGAGATTAGGAATAGAGTAAATCATAACAGCCTATAAGACAGCTCAACTTATAAATGTCATATACAATCATTATTAGGTAAGGTTGGGTAAAACAATATTCAGGCAACATGGAATAACTAAATAAATCTTTTTTACGTGCTACCTTTGGCCCCCAAGCCCTACTTTGGACAGCTTGACAGCACTGCCAAGTCAAAGTGAGTGTGACCCAATGGGAAAAGCAGAGCGTAGTTAAGATTCATGTGAGAGCTGCAGCGGTTGACGGAGAGCTGGCAGCTCGTCTCGTTAGTCTGTCACCACTCTGACAAATGTGTGGCAGAAATGTTAACGTGACTAAAGAAGCGCAGGACGTGGACGTGAGGATTGTCTCCGTCTTCTTCAAGACAGAAGTGAGAGTAAGGAGAGACAAAACACCAGTCATAAAAAAAATCACTAAATGTGTTTTTTTTTTCACACCCAGCTCACTGCCATCAGGATGATTGTGGAACAATTTAGTCTAAGTTTAGAAAAAAAGAGGCGTGAAACTCAGAACACGGAGACAATCAAGAAAAATCTGTCATATATGGACATGTTCCTTAGGTGGGTCATACTGAGGCCCGGGGGCCACACCTGGCCCACAGTGTACTTGAATTTGGCCTGCGAGATAATCAAATGTGTACCAACGTCTTTGTTCTGTTACTTTTTCCCAGTTTTTAATAGATTTTTCTCTCTGAATTTTATTGTGACAGTCCCACCTTAGACTTTTTGATGTCAAGTTTTGGATTTTAATATGAAAAACATGTGAGGACACGTCTGTCTCTCAGGCGTCTCCAAAGACTTCGACAGATTTTATTATAACGTCCTTGCCCAGTAATTGGGTTTTGTCACAATTTTTGATGAGTTTTTTTTCAAACTCAAACAATGAACAAATATAAAAATCAGAAGAACAGAACACGGCAACATCAAATTGAAACAAAAATAAAAACAAAGTCAAAGTCAAAATTTTCTTTTTCTTCTTCCAACTTGTCCCTTTTTCAGGAGTTTCCAAAGGAGGTTCATCCTTCATCTCACCCTGTCCTCTTCTTCTTCTTCATTGTTAAATCATTTTATTATTAAATTGAAATAAAGTTTAACGTACAGTTGTTTGTGTTGTTTTAAGAAAACTAGTCTTATCTTATATCAAATCCAAAAATCTGCATAATCACAGCTTTTGTTGTGTTTGCAAAACATTTTTGGAAAGTTCTAACTCCTACAAAAAGAACATTTTTAATAAATAATTGAAAATAAAATCAATTTTTAAAATCCTGATGCTTTGTTTTGTAACTTTATCTGAGAAAAATATTAGAATTCTGTCAGCGCTGAGTGATTGTCTGACATTTTTCCTCCTTCCTTGAACTTTTGTAAAATCACTAAAACATCTTCTCAAACCATCGTAAACTGGCTTTTAAAGTTTGAGGCCTGAGGTCTGTGACTTCTTTTCCTCCCACAATCGTTCCGTCACGGAGCAGTTGTGATGACAGGTCATCCCATCATTCTTCTTGTCACTTCTCCCCCTGGTTTAATGCTACTCTTATTTTCCCTCCTCTGTTTCCTCCTGAACTTCCTCCTGACGTCTGTCATCCTGGAACACATGCTCCACCTCGCTCCTGGATCTGCTCTGGGCAAATACATCTCAAGGTGAGCAGTGTGTGTCTACAGGAGTGTGTGTTTGTGTGTGTGTGTGTGTGTGTTGCACACTTTAACTATCAGTGTCAGGATGTAAGTACACCCACACAGACACAACACCCAGGATGCAGTGTGTGTTTCTCTGTGAGTGTGTGGCCCACCAGCTGACAAGTGTCAGGACGGATATCAACCGCCTGTAGCTGCTGGTATCAGCTGGTATCAGCTGGTAGCTGGGGCGCCGCTATGCTAACTTCCTCTGTGACAGGATTGGTTAAGAGTTTGTTTATTAGTTTTTTAGTTTTTTCATTGTTTTGTTTATGTTTGGTTGCTGCTTTTAGAGACAAAACCTTGGAGTTCCAGTCTGATGTTGTTAATGGTACCAGCTGGATGATCGTATTCCGATGCTACTAGTACCAGTCCCATGGTTTTTAGTCCAAAGCACCAGTCTTACAACACTTGTCGGATGGTACCAGATGTTTTCATCATCCAATGGTACCAGGGTTATAGTGTGAATCTGTCTAGTAGGACAAGTCTTATGTTACAAGTCCGACATTACATGTACAGTGTTACCAGTCCAACGTTACTAATCAGATAATACCAGTGTGATAATACCAGTCTGATGACACCAGTCTGGTAGTACCATTCTAGAAGGACTTGTCCAATGGTACCAATGTGATAATACAAGTCTGACCGTACCTATCCAATGGTACCAGGGTGATAATACCAGACTAATGACAGGAATCTCGTGTTACCAGTGAAACGATACCAGTACAGTGTGACCAGTCTGATCTTACTGATCCGATTACAACAGTGTGATAGCACCAGTCTTTGGTACCATACCGTTAGACTGGTACCAATCTAACGATACCAGTCTTATGGTACTAGTGTGATAGTCTATATTTGATGGAGCTATTCTGACAGTACAAGTCCAATGGCACCTGTCTGAGAGTACCAGTCTGACAGTACCAGCACAATGGTACCAGTCTGATGGTACCAATGTTATCCATCTAATGATACCAGAGTACCAGTTTGATGGTACAAGTTTTCAAACTGACTCATACTTTCAGTATTTCAGGTAAAAACAAAAGACCTTCAGCAGGAGAAGAAAAACTCCTGGATTTTTACTGTAGAACTACAGCCAACTGTTGAGGTAAAGCACTGGGATTTATATCCGTACATTATATATTACATTACTTAATATCTTTTACCTAAAATTAACTTCCTGGACTAAATCAACCCTGAAAAAAACATCTTGTATTTACAGATTGCAAGTAATTATTTCCCAGCAAAAATGTTCAAACGTATTTTCCCTGATAAATGTATGTTTCGTCAGGAACGTATGGAACCTTATTAAGCAAAGTGCTACAGTACAGGAGAACTCAGGGGATACAGTAACTCACACAGGCAGGTTTAGTAAAAAATGTGTAAAAATCAGCCTTAAACTGCTGAGGTTTCCTTCTGTCAGATTGAAGAAATCCTAAAAATCACAACAGAAAAAAAATAATTAAGAAACATGTTCTTTTATAACATAACAAATTGAGATGTCAACCATTTTTTTTTTCTAAAACACTGCTGCAAACCTGGCTGATGTCTTTGACAACCTGTCAATTGAATCTTGTTGTTATGAACAAATAGATGTTTAGTCTTTTTTAAAAACTGTGTCAAATTAAACATTTGTTCTTTCACCACATTATTATTATTTTTTCTCATTATTATTTTTCTCAACACTGGACAGTAACATTTTTTCCGTCTCTTGTTTTTAGGTTAAGTTCAAGTTTATAAAAAAAAATCATATTTTGTGAAACATATTTTTACCAAACATGATGTAATTGTGAGTTTTTTCACTTTTAAACGTCATAAAGTGGACGAGATTGAACTGCCTGGTGGGCCAGTTTGGGCCTGGGGCCTTAGGTTTGATACCTTTGGTGCAGAGTAGACTACATTGCCTTTTTGCTGAACTACAGAGATGGGGAATAGAGGAACGAAATGTCATTTTTCTGACTTACACCAAACCCCAAACTTTAAATATGTCTGATATCAAACCATCCAAACAATATTGTCAAGATGACATTTATCTATTTTTTCATTCGCTGACACAACATTTGACTCCAGGGCCTCTGAGTGGCCCAGTCTGGACGGAATGAAACATCAATTTCAAGAGGAGGAAAAATCTACTCCTACAGACATTTATGTCCTTTTGTCTCTAACAGTTTCTGTCAGAACCCTGAGAGGAACTTCTCTCTTCTCTCTGTCACAGCTGAACTGCTTTAAAACTCAGTGCCTTGGTGTTTAAAACATGTTTTGCATCGATAACTTTAAGTGTTTGGACAATATCAACAAATTCATTAAATGTTATTATTGTTTTGAAATTCTGATTTAAAGAATAAAAGTCTAAATTGGCAAACAGCTGTATATATCACTATCGATTGATATTGGAATCAGAAATAAAAATATTAGCATATTGCCAAAGGTTGGACATTGGACAATCCCTAGCTAAACCATTTTTAAACCCCAAACGCAGGTATGACCCTACATTCCAGTAATTGTAGGTAGGTAGGTAGATAGGTATGTAGGTAGGTAGCTAGATAGCTAGCTAGCTACCAACCTACCTAGCTAGCTAGTTATCTAGATAGATAAATAGATAGATAGATGGGGGCATCAAACCCGCGACCTCTGCGCTATTAGCACCACGTGAGGATTCAGTGAAAGTTGACTTGGTGAGATGAGCTCATCAAACCGCCTAAGTCCAGCCCAGACAGTTGAAGGCAGGTGTGGTCGGATTAGGAACTTTAAAAATAACACCATCAGTGATTTTCCAGAAAACAGTTGTCAAGAAGTTTTAGAAGATAGCTCCGAGCTAGGCGCTGTCGTGGAGGAGAAAACACAGTGACAGGTGTTGGGACGGCGGAGCTGTCACGATGGACGGACTCTGGCCAAAAGTTTTACATTAAAACCACCTCAACTGGAAGACCAGAGGCGTTTGACGTGGTTAGCCAGCTCGTTAGCTGGCAGAGTGGAATGTCTGGACTACAGAGCTGGACATGAGCTCATGCAGAGATTCTCCCTGATCCAACCGCTGCATCACACAGGGTTTTACAATATGCACAGACTGTCAAGAAAAACACAACTGTGGGTTCGACGTCCAAGTCTGAGGCCTCTCTGATTGGTGGAAGACGGGAGGACAGTAACGGTGGGATTTTAAGGAAGGAATGAAGGAAAAAACGCTCCTTGTCATTGTGATGAAATGTGACCTCTGTATTTAACCCATCACCAAAGTGAACAGTGGGCAGCTTTGAGCAGTGGGTGCGGATGGTGCCATGCTAAGTGGATGTCAGTGGTAACTTGGCAGTTGGTGGATTCAAACCTGGAACCCTCAGAACCACAGTTCGGTTTCTTAAACACTGGACCACTACTGCCACCACACCACTAATCCTTCTATAAATCTTGTGGGCCCCACTAACGTTCAACTTTCACATTAAGGTGCGGGCCACAAAATATTGCTCCATGGGCTGCAAATGGCCCACGGGCCACAAGTTTGAAACCCCTGAGTATGGTTTATGTTTTATGTTGATTTGCGGATTTTTAGATATGCCAACACACACACACACACACATATACTATATATATATATATATATATATATATATATATGTGCATTTAACCCTCCCTTTTTTTCTATTTTTTTCTAATTACGATATCAACTTATATATATATATATATATACATATATAAATCAGGAAAAAAATCGTTAAATTTTTTTCGAATTACGATATCACCTTTTATGTATATATATAAATATATATATAAAAACAGGAAAAAAAAATCTTTCAATTTTTTTCGAATTACGATATCAACTTATGTGTATAGACAGTCCTGTATATATGTATATATATATAAGTGTATATATGTATATGTATATATATATATATATATATACATACCGTATATATATATATATAAGTTGATATTGTAATTAGAAAAAAAATTGAAAGATTTTTTTTTCGGAAAGAAAAAGAAAGGCAGGGTTAAATGCAAAGACATATTTTAAGATCATTTGAGGGATTAAATATATATGCATGTGTATTAATACACACTCATGGAGCTATATTTGTGCATATACACTTGTTTAGCCATACAAGCACACATTAACCAATATATATGTAAATATACATGTGTATCTGCAGTAGTCATATTGACCCTAAAGTACCTTAAGTACCACTCCAAACTAATTTCACACCTCTAGTGAGTAGAAAAAACTCCAAATGACTTCCATCATGATTCTTTCCACAGCTCGTTCTCATCAGTCTGAATGGTCCAACACTTGGCAGGAGCTTCAATTAGCATCGTTCCACGCACACTCTGAGAAGAAGCCCAATCACAGAGGCGAAATAACAAACACGCTCAGTCGCAGCGGTTAAATGTGGAAATTTAGAAGAAAAAAGGGGGAAAAACACAACAGCACAGCAACAGGAGTAAACATAAGTGCTGGGTTTTTCCTGCAGGGCAAATGGCTGAGAGCAGTGAGAGACAGGGGAGAGGAGCAGCGCTGATCAAAGTCTACACTCACTGATATTATACAAAGTGACAGGCAGTGAATTTAAACATGCACAAACAGATACTTTGTTCACCGCTCTGGAGAATACGACGCACAGGATCATCAGGAGGTCATGGAGCTCCGTTTGTGTTCCTGCTGTTGGTCGGAACACCCCCCCCGCTGTCTTTCTCTGAATTAATCTTTTCTTTCTTCACTGTTTATTTTTCCTCTTTTTATCTTTTTTCTTGTTTTTCCGTTTGTTTCCTTAATTCTTTCTCTTTTTCTCCCTCACTCTTCTCTCCCCTGAAATTTGTTTTCATTCTATCATGGCTTTCGCTCCTGTCTTGGTTGAAGCAAATCCTGGATTTGGTTTCCTGTGATCCAACATATTCCCATTGGTGCCTTTTGAATGCAACCAATGACTCAATGGCGCCTCCTGTGGCACCCTATCTCTTGCAAAAACTCACACTGTTAACTTCCCCATTGAAGGAAGAATCAGGAAACTCTATAAATGTTATCTATTAACAAGTATTGCAATAGTAAATTGTAATTAGTTTTGTTTTTCCCCTTAACGGGGTCTCAAACTTGTGGCCCGTGGGCCATTTGAGGCCCGTGGAAAGATATTTTCCAGTCCCAACCTTGATGTAAAAGTTGAATTTCTAATAATATTTTTTAGATTTCCTATTTTATGGCAAATCCTCCAGTTTTCAAATCCCTGATCCACAGCCTCCTTCTGGTTCAGTGTGGTATTACACAGAATCTATGGGAAACAGATTTTTTATTAAAATTTTTCTTTTGTATTGAACACTGAAAGCTGACGTGGACCTTCAAAAACTGCCTACTGCTCACTTTGGTGATATACAGAGTTAAATACAGAAGACAAATTTCGTTGTGCACTGTGGTGTGAATCACGATGACAAAAAAAAAAATAATTTAAATTTAATTTTCAATTTTTATGATAGATTTCTAATTATCAACAACAACAAATTATTCTACCAAACATCGCCCTCTGAGACCTTAACAGTGACATCCAATAATGATGTTAACAGCCCCATAGTGCATTATTTTGTAATATTGGTCAAATTTATATCAATTTCATTTCGTTTGTGCCAAATTTGCTATCTTCACACATCCGATCCTGAGATGTTTTCCTCCGTTTTGGGGCAAATTGCATTCAATCTCAACAAAACATCTCTAGTCTTCTCAATTTCACTAGAAGGATAGAGATTCTTAACTTCTGCAAAGTGAAGAACCTGCTAAAAACAGCCAAGGCCTTCACCTCACGGTGTGTCCTGTAATCACTCAGAGACACTGCTTAGGGTTAGAGGACGGTGAGCGTGTGCTTATTCTGCCCGGTCTTTCACTCTCAGCTGCTTTATGTTCATCATTAAGTCCAACAGCCAATATATAAGAGGCACCAAACGGCCCATACATCGGAGCAAAGACAAGGTTAGTTTGTCAATCAAGGTCAGAGACACTTAAGCCTCACCCTGAGCCAACAGTGTCCTCAGAGTGAGGATGGTATTAAAGCGCTGACATCAGAGATTTACACACAGTCATCCTCTCAAACTGAGACCAACCCCGGGCGACATCACTGGATCGTGGGACGCAACATCCATGGATCCCGATCTGTCTCTTTGTCTCTCCGTCTCACTGCACGTTGGCCCAGTCTACTACCTCTCACTCAATTTGTCATTGTGTCTCCCTCTGTATCACTCAATTTCACGATCGTCCCTCGTCCTCCGTCCCTACCTTTATTGCCTCTCTGCCTCCGCTCGTGTCTCCAGTGAGTTCTGTCTAGTCCGGTACCAGAACAATTGGATTTTAAGGGTCTTTATTGACACGCTGACATGCAGTGTGTGATTAAATATAGGAACAGTGCGAGTGGAGTGTTGAAAGGAACCCGTCTTATAAATGAGCGTCCTGATTTCACTCCGTCACCTTTGTTTACCGCCACTGTCACCACCGTCACCACCTCCGTGTGATTGTCTGGGCTTCGGCACAACATTAGTAAAACAACAGTGAAGTGATGAGAAGAATGAGCGGTCATTTGTCTGTCAACCTTTGGAGAAAACACGTTAAGGATCACGTGTGGGGACCTGGACGAGTGACAGCTCTTTGCTGGATCATCAGGTCAGAAGCTCCATGACTTTCACACTTTGTTATGAAAGGTTTGTGTAGCCAATGGTGTGTGTGTGTGTGTGTGTGTGTGTTGGCAACTGACAGTTTTTATGACTAAGTCGTACCTTCATAAATGGCCTTAAACCCTGCTGACCCGATGGTGTCGTCTGACTGAAGGTGGAGCCACATCTGATTGGACAAACTGACGATCAGGTCCGGGACACTGGACCCAGTCAATCTGTAGGTAAAAAAAAAACACAGACACAAACACATGTCAACATCAAGATGTTAAGTTAAAGCACCAACGTAGAACAACTTCACCCCTAAACCCCTGTGGAACATGAACAAAACTTCGGCCCGGGGGCCAATATGGCCCGTCATACAATTATCTTTGGCCCAAAAGATCATATTAAATGTGCAATAGAGTTCACTTGAGCTATTTCCATGGTCTGGTCATTAAGTTGTGGCAGATAAATTGAATTAATAAAATTTAATTTCCTACCAGAATTAACAACAAGGATTTCTCAAGTCCACACAGCCTATAACTTTCTCCTACCAGACCAGTACAAAAAGTTAGAATCTTGTATCAATGACTCTGCGTCATTTTGAGTTTATTGTTGTTGTCTTCACTGAGAAAATATTTCCTAATCAAATATAGTTGCATTATTGATGATGGAATCCAAGCCATTCTATTGGTCAGTTCTTTTGTTGATATGGGTATGGATCAAGTGGAAGTAATAGACGGGTTTGGAGCCAAAAGGAAACATTATTTCTTTGTGGCTTGGCACCAATTCACCCACGTACCAGTACTGGTCCCTGACCCAGTGGTTGGGAACCACTGAGCTTTCTAATGTTATTTTAGATTGTTTTTGACCTGTAACTGTCACAGTTTTAATTTTCAGACCTCTGAGTTTTCCCTTAACTGTTATTTCAAAATTTAAAATGTTATTTAAAAAAACATTTTATCATTTGGCAATAATTCTAATAAAATATATAAGTATAAAGACAGACATAAGTATAAAAACAACCAACGTATGTCAACAAATATATTTTATAACAGTTAAATATACCTAAAAATGTATAGCGCTGTAATCATATATATATACAATGTATGTATATATATATATACATATATATCATAATATTATAACATACTACTATAATAATAATACTACATATTATTGTAACATACTACAATATAAAAAAAATCCATGCAACTGGTCTTCACCATGTGCTCAGAAGTACAGCCGCCACATGGTACTGGACTATCATCAATTTGACTTTGTGTACGGTGGCTGTTACCTGTCAAAGTGTCTGCAGCAACAACAGGCCCGGACTTCACGGTACTTACACATAAAGAACCCTGCGTGTGTCTCCGATCTTCCCCCCATCTCCCACAGTTAGGGTGTCATATCCTCTTTCCAGGTCAAACTCCTCGAAGGAGAGCTTTATCACCTGAAGGACGACAAACACACGACAGCTTAGAACACGGCACACGGGCGTTCACAGTGGGGAGAGAACAAACAGGAGAACAACAAGAACAACAGGACAGCGAGAAGGGGAACGCGATCACGGCTGTGATGGTGAGAATTCCATGCTGGATTTTGAATGCTGCCATTTTTCACTTCAGGAGCAGCAGCTGGATGGAAACAAATAATAATGTTTTACTGTGAAGGTTTGATGGAAGAAAAATGTCAAAAAACACCAGTCAGCTGATTTTATCAGCAAAATATATAATATCCACAACGTAATTATGCTTTTTTATTCCGATAATGAGAATTAAATAGCATAATATCTGGGTTTTTCAAAAAAAAAAATAGTGGAATTAATCTCAGGATGTCCACAGTGGTGGCCTAGTGGTTAGAGAAGCGGACTTGGGTCTGCAGGGTTTTAGGTTTGAATCCACCAGGTGAGCATAGCAGCGTTCCGACCCAAATTATTTGTTGCTCCTGACCCACAGGAAGACCCACGAATAAGTTCCAGTGTGATTTGGGTGGCAATCCATGTTGAAGAAAAGAACCTTTGGTTCAGGGTCAAGGTCTCAGTGGTTCAGCTCCTGGGCAAGATCTAATCCTGGTTTGGGTGGTGGGCACCTTCCATTGGAAGAAGGTTCATGCCAGGTTTCCACTGAGGTGCTCTGAGCATAGCACTGTCCTGACCCATATACAGTCATGGAAAAAATGATTAGACCACTCTGCTGTTTTCTTCAATTCCTTGTTCATCTTAATGCCTTGTTCCACTAAAGGTTTATCACCAGGGGGAAACAATGAGCACAAAACCATGCAATGACTAAAAGCACTGTATTTGTCAGTACAATGTTATTGCTAGTGATGTAGGAACAGAAGTGATTTTTGTCACTGTCAATAAAACCATGTAAAATGGTCAGAAATCAGCTCTGAAATTAAACTGAATTATGAGATTTTTGTTGTTATTATATTTGTCCAGATTAATGTAGATTAAGTGGAAGCAGATTTTTAAAAGGACAAGAAATTAAAGAAAGAGTGGGCTAATAATTTTCTCCATGACTGTAACTTCTTGTGGGCACACCATCCTTAGGAAGGCTCACAATATGGTGCCAGCTGCCCTGTGACCAGGCAAGGGACAAGCAGAAGAAGATGAATTAGGGGTCCTAAGACATTTTCATCAGTTTTGAAGGTAATCTGCACTTGGAACTCAAGAATGATGTGTTTGGACAATATCAGCAGAAGTGAATATCATAGATTTTCCATTTTATGACAATTTTGACGTCAGTGTAATTTCTAATCCCATGTTAAAGGAGAGAAAAACAGTTTTGAAACCTCCTTCCAGCCTCCAGTCTCCATTAGCCTGAATGTGTTATTGACCTTGATCAACATTCACTTTAATTACATTTTCTTTGGCAAAGACAAAACAAATACCGTATTGTGATTATTTTTAGAAAAGATAAACGTTTGACAAAGGCCCGATGTCCTTGTCCACATTTGGCAACATTTACATGATATATTTTACAGATTATATATTTCCAGACAAAGACATTCAAGGCTGCAGACACGGCCCACACATGCACAAACACACACACACAAACACACGTCGGCCGCTAAATGCCTTCCTCTTATAAAGTCACGTTCATGGCTGGAGCTGCAATCACACATCCCTGGAATACAAATTCAACTTTTTTTTTTTTTAACACACAACCTGTCTCCTCTTTAACAGTGGATTATGGCTCTGACACAGCGACTCCGTCTGATGGAGTGGCTGAAAATCAGTTTGTTTTCTGAACCGGATTAGAGGGTAAACACAACAATGAAAAAACACTGTTTAACACAGAGAATTCTGTTAGTGCAGCGTTAAGCCCCGGGCTGTGTTTGTGACAATAATGAAGCCCAGCTCACGTCTCTATTACCTGATGCCAAGACAGCGACCTATATACATATACTGTACATATATATATATATATATAATTTTTTTTGCTTCAGAGATTATTGCCATTTAATCCTGAAAATATACATATTAAACACATCCTTTACACAAACTCCATATGCAAAGAGTTGGATGAATAAAACATGTGACATTTATATTGGACATTAAGATGATGGAACTGTGACGCTCATATATGTTCACACTAACATATATATATATATACATATATATATATAAATACGGCAGGTTAGAAGTTTCATAATGATATTTAATATTTTACCTGTTTCTGAGGAAAACTAAGCTGGGCAACAATGAAAGAGTGTTCACTCTGTCTTAAAAATAATGAGTTTTATGATTTTTATTTCTAAAAGAACTGCAATGTAAAACCAAAGTTCAGTGAAATGTGTTTGTTTTTAATGCCGTATAGAAAGTTTTTACAACAGTAAAAACTTTGGTAACATCCATTGCACTGTCTGTCCGTCCAGGGAGTGGATCCCTCTCCTGTGGTTCTCCCTAACGTTTCTACCGTTTTTTTTCCCTGTTAAAAGGGTTTTTTCCTCGGTAGTTTTTCCTTACCCGGGCTGAGGGTCTAAGGACACAATGAAAGAGTGTTCACTCTGTCTTAAAAATAATGAGTTTTATGATTTTTATTTCTAAAAGAACTGCAATGTAAAACCAAAGTTCAGTGAAATGTGTTTGTTTTTAATGCCGTATAGAAAGTTTTTACAACAGTACTGGTTTTTAAAATACATAGTGATAAATACAAATTCCAGCTGAGGTAATCAAGACATTTTTTTCTTCTGTAGTATATGAACTTGGATGTATAAATTACTGCACTACAGAAGTCTTAACCCTAACCCTCAATGCTCTCACTGGTTGAGAGACCAGATGATGTTGATCCCTACTCAGAGAAACCCTAAAAAGAGCAAATATATCAGCAATAAAATAATCGTAATTAATACATTTTGCAATGGTCTCACCGCCTCACATTACGGTGCAGTGTGATTTGGGTGGCAGTGGTGGAGACTGCTGTGCCTGCGACCCAGTAACAGATAAGAGGCTGAAGACGATGTTGATGTTGAGAAATCAATTAAGGATTTATTTGATTAATTATGTTTTATTCTCTGATTTCTTCAACTGCAGCTAATGACAACAGCTGAACTCACAGCTTTTGTGAACTTATTATGCATTAAATGTATTTAACTTTGTTTTTTGAATCGATCTAAATCCAGTCGGAAAAAGTTGCTGAGGTGCAATTTCAAATTCACAGCACAGCAAAATGACAAAATCTCATTCCTTTGATTTAGTTGATTATCATTTATCCAACTTTCATATTTAAGGATTGAACTAAAAAGTGCAACTTGAATAAATTATTGTTTCCCTCCAAAAACTCATCAATACATTCAGGCTGATTTTGTCTGGCAGTTATTTCCCCTCAGTTTAACCAGAGCTGATGTGAAGGAGTTCTGCTGAAATGAGTGTTGACGTGGTTTTTGATGGAGGAGGAAATTGTTTCATTTTTGATTTGAGAGGAGAGACATGTCCAAATGGAGACATATGGAACAAGTCAAACAAAGCAGTGGAAACTTTGTGAGTCTGTGTTTGTTGTACGTGAAACAGTATGAGTTAAATTTTGAAGATGATGCTGCCGTACATGGACAGCAGATGAAGAAGACACTAAGGTTTCTATTTCTATTCTTGTGCGTTTAAGAACTTCTTCCTACCCTTGTGGGGAGATGTGTCAAACTCAAGGCCTGAGGGCCAAATATGGCACACCAAGGCATTGTTCTGGTCCCTCGGATGATTAAAAAAATCTAATAATAAAGTTCTAAAATCCACAAAGTTTTTTTTAACCTGACAAATTGAATATTTTTTTAATTTTTTTTATGAGTAGTTACCAATGCAGAAACATTTATTCTGTATTTTTCATATAAGGATCACTGGATTATAAGCAGTATTAAGCAAAACAAAACTGACAGATTATAGAACAAAGATCAAATTATTAAACACCAGTATTGATACATATGATATGAAGTCGATTTTCGAGATTTTAGTTGCGACTTATAGTCCAAAAATGTAGTAATACATAAGCAGATCAATTTATAAAGTCATGCAGCTCCAACTGGTCCTTCAAGGGGACCTCTACTGCCAATGTCCCTCAGTCCAAACCAGTAAAGATAACTTGGACACTGGTGTATTGGACACTGCAGCAGTTCTTATGGGACCGTGTGTTTGTGTCCATTTCGAAGTCTGGACAGAAATGAGGGTCAGATTACAGTTAAGGTGAGGATTATTGTAAGGTATTAAAGGTGGGGTAAAGAGCTGAGAGACTCATTAGGCCGACGTGTGGGGTGTGTGTGGGTGAGGGGGGTGAGGAGGGGTGAGGTCTACAGGAGATTCCCTCTGCCTTAATAGGTTGAAGTCTGTTTCAGGAAATACCAGTGCAGCCTATCTGGTCTAGACACTCTGGGCAGATTGCAGAGTGGAGCAGCAGAAAGCAACTGAAGCGTTATCGCTCTGAGATCATTAGCGAGAAGCTCAGCGCTGCTCAACAGATTCAAATGAGTCCATTTAGAAGGACATTAACAGCAGCCTGAACCCAGAACTGTGTTAGATCACATTCTTCATCTCCACCGCAATGGAAAAGAAAGAGAAAAACAAAAAGGTTTTGCAGATTTCACCCTCGTCAGACAGTCTGGCCAGTGCGTAGTGCGCCCCGCTTGGGCCCAGACTGCTGGTCTTGCGGTGAACAAGCAGGTGCACGCTCCACGGGTGGTCTTTACGTAGGTAAGTGGTCATTAGTAAGCAGCAGTGCAGCTACAAGCAGAACAACAGGCCATTAAAACATGGTTAATAGCAATGAGCAAATCCAAATGTACACGATGAAATGTCTTCATTCGTAGACTGAATATAGGGGGCGCGGTCACAGCCTGAGGAACAAGACCTGATGGAGGAAATTCGCATTTTCCATAACCACGAAGATGTCGTGTAAGACAAGTGTTCCTTAACCTTTTTGTGCAACGGACCAGTTAAATGTCTTCTACTTTTTTCACGGACTGGTCGTTAAGTTGTGGCAGATAAATACCCCTTAATAGAGTAAAATTTTCGGTGTTCTGAAATATTTTTCCTACCTATAAAATCTTCCTACCCGAAATAACTGTCCATGCACACAACAAGGGTTTTCCAAGTGCACCTAGTCTATAATTTTCTCCTACCAGACCAGAGTTTATTGTTGTTGTCTTCACTGAGAAAATATTTCTTAATAATATATAATTGCATTAGACACAGTCTAACGTCTCTTTCGAGGACCAAGAAGTTCAAATCTTGGCCAGTGAAGACAGATTGTGACCAAAACACCTCCAACAATGACTGTAATGACCCATTAATACCCACTCAATGACTGGTGTCACTATTCACAGCTGGACCCCAGGTCCACCCAACAGGAGGGACCGGAAACACCCGTTTGTCCTCACCCACAGGATAGAACTTCTGTTACACAAAGCCTCTTGGATCAGAGGAGAAACACTTTCCAAAAAACTGAACGTCCTGTTGCCACCACATGTCATACAACACCGTGACATTAAAAACACATTTTTGACAGTTTTCTACAAGACAAACACAATTGTTTCCTTAACTTATTGTGTCCCTAATGGCCATTGAATAGTTTCCCTGAATCCAAAACTGAAACTAGTTTCCCATATGAATCAGTGTAAACCGTATGAATCCCTTCCTGGTCCCCAGAAGACAGTTTATTCAAACTCTTTCACCAGTTAATACTCTGTCTATACTGTTGCCCCACCCTCACCCCTTTGGAGGAAATACATTATTCTTTAGGCAGAATGTTTAAGACACACACGGACGCACCATCTTGTCTTTGCTGCCTGGTGTTGCCCTTTCTGTTGAGACCTTACATCAGACTGGTTCATGGACATACACAGACATAATTGGGAAGAACACAGTCGTCCTGCTGAGCTGAGGCTGCAGCAGCAGTGGGTTTTAATAATGTCATGATCCGACTGTGAGAGTCATGGCAAAAAAGGGAGGTCACGGCATGGACGTTTGTTTAAACAATATTTATTAAGTCAAATTAAATATTCATAAGGTATTTCATGTTATGTACATGTTATGTGTACAAGCAGTGGTATCAGTGGTGTAGGGTGGGCATGAGTGACAAGTGTGGGTGAGCCACACCCCCAGAAGAGGAGGAGGAAGAAATAGACCACACCCAGGAGAGGAGGAGGAAGGAACACACACAGGATGCCACACAGGGCATTGCAATAATCACACACACAAAAAAAGTCTACGACTCTGCACATCTGTCTCTTTGACCGTCAAGCCATCCATAACTGAGTCCAAAATTCATCCATCCATCCATCCGTCCATCCATCCTTTCATCTGGCCAACATCCATCCATCCTTTCATCCTTTCATCTGGCCAACATCCATCCATCCATCCTTCCATCCTTTCATCTGGCCAACATCCATCCATCCTTTCATCCTTTCATCTGGCCAACATCCATCCATCCATCCTTTCACCTTTTATCTGGCCAACATCTATCCATCCATCCTTTCATCCTTTTATCTGGCCAACATCCATCCATCCATCCTTTCATCCTTTTATCTGGCCAACATTCATCCATCTATCCATCCTTTCATCTGCCCAACATCCATCCTTTCATCCTTTCATCTGGCCAACGTCCATCCATCCATCCTTTCATCCTTTTATCTGGCCAACATTCATCCATCCATCCATCCATCCTTTCATCCTTTCATTTGGCCAACATCCATCCATCCTTTCATCCTTTCATCTGGCCAACATCCATCCATCCATCCATCCTTTCACCTTTTATCTGGCCAACATCTATCCATCCATCCTTTCATCTGGCCAACATCCATCCATCCATCCTTTCATCGTTTTATCTGGCCAACATCCATCATCCATCCATCCATCCTTTCATCCTTTTATCTGGCCAACATCCATCCATCCATCCATCCTTACATCTGGCCAACATTCATCCATCCATCCATCCATCCTTTCATCTCGCCAACATCCATCCATCCTTTCACCTTTTATCTGACCAACATCTATCCATCCATCCTTTCATCCTTTCATCTGGCCAACATCTATCCATCCATCCTTTCATCCTTTCATCTGGCCAACATCCATCCATCCATCCTTTCATCCTTTCATCTCGCCAACATCCATCCATCCATCCATCCATCCATCCTTTTATCTGACCAACATCCATCCATCCATCCTTCCAGCCATCCTTTCATCTTGCCAACATTCATCCATCCATCCATCCTTCCATCCAGCCATCCATTCTTTCATCTGGCCAACATCCATCCATCTTCCGTCACAGAAACACAGACCATTGACAGACCATTATCTCTCATTATTCTCCTAATCGTCCTCGTTAATCAAAGTGAAGCAGGCACTTGTTTATCCTCGTTCATATTTGGTCGTCTGATGGAGCAGAGGCCGTTCTGTTCTTATTTATGACACTCTGGTGCATCAACCACAGCGTTACTGCACTCGTTCAATGAATCATCTTCACTCAAATGTTTTAGCTAGAAGTTTGGCTCTGATCTCCATCCTTTCATCTCGCCAACATCCATCCATCCATCCATCCTTTCACCTTTTATCTGATCAACATCTATCCATCCATCCTGTCATCCTTTCATCTGGCCAACATCCATCCATCCATCCTTTTATCTGGCCAACATCCATCCATCCATCCATCCTTTCATCCTTTCATCTGGCCAACATTCATCCATCCATCCATCCATCCTTTCATCTCGCCAACATCCATCCATCCATCCATCCATCCATCCATCCTTTCACCTTTTATCTGACCAACATCTATCCATCCATCCTTCCAGCCATCCTTTCATCTTGCCAACATTCATCCATCCATCCTTTCATCTGCCCAACATCCATCCATCTTCCGTCACAGAAACACAGACCATTGACAGACCATTATCTCTCATTATTCTCCTAATCGTCCTCATTAATCAAAGTGAAGCAGGCACTTGTTTATCCTCGTTCATATTTGGTCGTCTGATGGAGCAGAGGCCGTTCTGTTCTTATTTATGACACTCTGGTGCATCAACCACAGCGTTACTGCACTCGTTCAATGAATCATCTTCACTCAAATGTTTTAGCTAGAAGTTTGGCTCTGATCTGAAGTCAGCAGGACCAACACCCTGGTTCCACAGGTGTTGCTGGTTCCACTGAAGTTGTGACAAAATGAAGAAAAAAAAACATTTTCTTTTTACTCTGATCCAACAGTCATTTGTAAGAGAACAAACACTCACTGTATGGACACTGATTTGTTCGATCCTTCAGTTGAACTTTTGCAACCGCGACATTTATTCTGAACAATGTTATCTGTTAATAAATGGAAGTTGTTTACCCGGTGCTTTGAAGGACAAAGAAGACCCACAAATAAAGACAGAATACATTTTTACAAACAAACTCACTTTCATAGAAGGACTTTTTGCTGACTTTAGAACTAAACTTCAGAGATTTCCCTTTCACGAGGCCGTGGCCTGATGTTGGTTGGTTTTATGATTTAATTTCAGGCCAGTTTGGTTTTAACTAAAATGTTGCAGTATCTTTATTGTCTTTTGACCTTAAGCATTAAAGCAACAAACAGACAAAGAAAACTGATCTGGTCAGATGTTCCTTCCATGTTACGTTTTTGGTTGCGGTTGCAAATTTACTAGTAAATTCCTGCTGATGGCGGAACAACGACTGAGCCTGTCCTCCAGTTGTGTCCAAATCTCGATAGGTCATAATAAATGTGGAATCAGGCCGAGCCAATATTTCAGCCTGAGTGACTGACACAAATGTCTAGCCATGATGCATGCATTCATGTCACTCCCTGCAGGCGACATGAATCAAATTGGCTTCATGCAGCTTCAATACATTAAATATGACTGGTGCGTGAATCAAGATGGAGGAGAAGGAAAAAATTTCAGGGTAAGCCTGCATATAAATGTATACCCTGGCTGTTAGAATATCTCGATTTCAATTCTTCTAACCCAAAACACAGTTCAATAATATAATTTATCCTTAATAGAAGAAAAAAATAGGTCAGAAGGAGCTGCATTGTGACAGGACGCCAAGGGAGGAACTGTGGTTTTGCATGAGGAAGTCGGGAGTGGCAGAGAAGTATGTTCGATTGGTGCAGGACATGTATGAGAACAGTACAACAGTGGTGAGGTGAGCTGTTGGAAGGACAGAAGGTGGAGGTGGGACTTCATCAAGGGTCGGCCCTGAGCCCTCTGCTATAGTGATGGACAGATTGACAGATGAGGTTAGACAGGAGTCTCCATGGACCAAGATGTTTGCAGATGTGATATGCAGGGAGAGTAGGTAACGACTAGAAGAGAACCTAGAGAGGTGGAGGTTTGAACTAGAGAGAAGAGGAATGAAGGTCAGAGGTTGACAGTCAGAAGGGTGAAGGTACAAGGAGCAGAGGAGGAGAAGGTGGAGGAGTTTAGATAATGAGGATCAGCTGTTCAGAGCAGTGGAGACTGTGGAGAAGAATAGAGTGGAGTCAGGATGAAACAACTGGAGAAAAGAGTCAGGAGTGATCTGAGATAGAAGAGAGTCAGCTAATGTGGAGGGACGGTGGTGAGACCAGCCATGATGGATGGATTAGAGACATTAGGAATAGACAGAAGACAGGAGACAGAGCTGGAGGTGGAGGAGTTAAAGATGCTGAGGTTCTCTTTAGGAGAGACAAGGATGGACAGGATCAGGAATGAGGTGAAGGTTTGGAGAAAAAGCTAGAGAAGACAAATTGAGATGGTTTGGACAGGATACATTGGTGGAAGAATGATCCTAGAGATGGAGCTACCAGGTAGGAGACAAAGAGGAGATTGATGGATGCAGTGAGGGAGGACATGGAGGTAGTTGGAGACAGAGAAGATACAGAGGACAGACATTGAAATTGTTGACTCACTGTGGCAACACCTGAAAAAAGAGATGAGATGAAAGAAGCAGAAGAAGAAGAAGAAAAAAAAATGGACAGACCTAACTGTAAGAGGCACAGACTGGTGGAATGAACAGAAAGTTATAGAGAAAGACAGAATTACCACAGAGAAATACTGCCCCTAGAGTACAGATCTATGGGATATTTATTATTTATAATAAAATATTTAAATGCATGTTTCTTCCTGTTCCTCCT
>JAFBJS010005989.1:0-22698 GCA_016785265.1 Paraplagusia blochii | reverse complement strand
TTGATGCAGTGAGGGAGGACATGGAGGTAGTTGGAGACAGAGAAGATACAGAGGACAGACATTGAAATTGTTGACTCACTGTGGCAACACCTGAAAAAAGAGATGAGATGAAAGAAGCAGAAGAAGAAGAAGAAAAAAAAAATGGACAGACTAACTGTAAGAGGCACAGACTGGTGGAATGAACAGGAAGTTATAGAGAAAGACAGAATTACCACAGAGAAATACTGCCCCTAGAGTACAGATCTATGGGATATTTATTATTTATAATAAAATATTTACAAGTATGTTTTTTCCTGTTCCTCCTTGATTTACCAAATGTATTTTATATACAGAAAACCAACAAATATCCAAAAAAAAAGAGGAAAACCTGAGATAAAAATGACAAAATCCATGTTTTGCGGTTCTGTTACAACAGACGCCCAAACTGACAAAGAAGCAGAAAAAGATCAGCTTTGGTTTGACAAGGGCTTTGTGTTCTGGGAGGAGAGGACTGGGAGTGAAGAGCAGTCGGTCCTCAAAGAGTTGTTTGTCAGTGATTATGACACATTAGCTTTAAGGGAGCTTCAAGTGGAAGGTGTTTTTTTTAGATGTACTGCATCTCCTACTATGAGAAGTCAGACACAAATATTTAAACAGTGTACAGAGGTGACAACCGTTGTCCTCACAAAGACGAGTGTTGAAGAGTTGCCCTGACAGTTTGCAGCTATGTTGACTACTCTGTCAGATAAGGTCGTCTTGGTGGAACATTTTCCTAACCTTTGAGCACAGCTCTGTAAACAAGTGAAGGATAAACTCCACAAAAAAAACGAAACCCCGAAAAACTACAGTCTGAGGACATGACTCCTAAAAGACCAACGTGACAACAAAAGTCAATTCCATAAATAAATCAGTCACGGAAAACAAACCGTCTGCGATCAAGCAATTTGTCAAATTACTCGTTTGATTAACATAATTAGATTAACACATCCATCTTTTCAAAAGCGTTTTCTTCTATCATCCCGTCCCCGCAGCATTCAATCCACGATCTAATGAGAATTTCAAAACAATTTTTTGAGCTCGAAATGCTTTCAGACACGATCTAATCTGCGACGGGAAGTCTTACGTACGTTGAATAGACGACACGCTGCGGGACATTGAGGGACAGACAGTAGCAGCTACTGCTTGGATAAAGCTATTCTGGCAATTAATTCACCAGTGCAGATCGACTCTCAAGATGCAGGCAATTAACAGTACATGGAGGCTGCAGCGTTCCTCTGGATGCTGATGATTCTCTCACCCGGGAGCAATTGAGATAAGGCTGCATTCACGCAGTTAGACTGAAATAAATTGTGATATAGCAACATATGCTTTTACTCCATAAATAAATGTCCAAGTCTTTACAATTATTAATAATCTGAGGGCAAGAGGTGAGGAGAAATCAAGTAAAGTGAAAGAAAAAACCTACATAAAAATACACATATTTTTCTAAAACAGACCTGGCAATAGTTAAAATAAAATGTGTTTCAATAAACACTATGGATGTTTGTTCTCTTATGTATTTAATTATTTTGAGCTGGTGCAGAAATAGCCATTAACTACAAATACTATCTGTGTAACAATACTATATGTGTAACAAAATAGTAATTAGCAATGAAATAATTGTAAGTGAAAATGTTTTTATTTATCTGAAATATTGAAACTATTTCAGACTTGTATGAAAATAAAATCTCGATTTTTCAACTTAAATATGACAACCAAAATAAAAAGATTTTTACCAAAAATATTTACCTACGGCCAAACCAACTACGTGCGGTGAAGTTCACGTCTGATGAGCAATCTTGGGACTAACGCGTTACTTGTAAAGCCGTAACGTAACGAAACAACTTTTCTGGTAACTAATGAGATAACATGTTACCTTTCAGAAACACCGTTATTGTAACTGTGATGTAAAGGGTCTCGTTACTGCACTGCGTTAGTGCACACTACCTGAACACATGCGTTGAAAAGGAGCGATGATTGGTTGACATAGGTTAGCATTTCAGGCTGAGCCAATCAGAAAGAGACCTGGGCGGGTCTTCTAGCCTTAAAGGGAAATAAACAGTCTCACACACACACACACATTGACGCGATACAACAGCACACACCCACAAGCAAGACGACGACGTGTCAAGTTGAGTTTACGATAAAGATGTTTGTCAAAATGTCTAAACATCTATTTTGTTTTTATTGTTCCACTACATTTCATTATTATAGTTGATACAAAACACACTTTTTTATGTGTTCTTAAAGTAAAGTAACTAGTTATTAGTTACTTTTATAATTTAGTAACTAGAAATGTAACTAGTTACTTTTTCAAAGGAGTAACTAGGGAAGTAATAAGTTACTTTTTTAAAGTAACTTGCCCAACACTGCTGATGAGGCATCGACGTCGTCACACTGATTTAACATTGGATTGGTTTTATTTAACGTGTTTTCTTTGATATTTCATATCAGAACATCAGCCCACAGACAAACTGTAGACAAAACGACTTAAATAACTCTTACTATGGTCCAACCTTGACCTATAAATGAAGTCCATGCTCCGCTCCTATTCAATAAAGGAATCGATAACTGGTCTTTGAACGTCCTCCTGATCTTTCTTCAGTTTTAAAAAGTCTCAGTGGAGATCACTGCCAGAGAAGAGAGTCGTCACTGATCAACCCTGTTCCCATTGCATGTTTTCTGTATGACCGCTCCACCCATGATGTAGTCACTGGCACAGTGAGCACCAGCTGGACGTGGCCACCTGGTCTCCTCAGGAATGGTTACAATAAGATCCTTTTGGGCCAAAAAAATGAGAAGCTGTCCATGAGATTGACATTCTCTCCTCACACCTTTTGGTGATGGATTCAGTCCAAGGAGATCCATCTTTAGTTCCACTGTGGTCACATGAGGCTGGAGGTTCCGAACGATAAATGTGAAAATTCAGCAATTTTGAAAAGTTATGAAATGAGATATAAAGAAGTTTAACACTAAATCAATGTAACAATTTAATTTATTTTTAATGTTATATTTCTATGATGACAGGTGAGACTCAGTGCACGTCACTGGGCCAAACTAACTCAAGTTCCAGCCTCAGAACTGAACTGACGTGAAGACAGTGAATGAGGCAGAACTTGAAGTAAACGTGGTCTTTGGTGCTGCAGAAGGTCCAGGAAAGTTGGGTGTTTGACAGTGAAGAGTGTTGTGAAATCTGACAACCAGCTGTTCTAACTGTCATTTCACCTGTGAATGGGTGTGACCGCTGTGATCGGAGCTCGTCTGCCACAGGCGACTAAATCTGACGCGTGAACTTGTCAGTGTCACCTTGATGCACGAGCACAGATGTGAGCAGGGACGGATGTCGTCCATTCCTCACGCAAACAAGCTGTGATTGAAACTTTTGAATCGGTAATAAATACACAAACGGTGGAAACTAATGGCCCCATTAATATATGTGATGAAGACGTTACTTTCTGCCTGCTTATCTGTAAAAGTCACCACACACCGCCGGGCTGCCGTCGAACCATTGATCATTATGATCGTCATAATCACTGTCACTTCGTCAGTCAAAGGATGTATTAAAAGTCACTGCCTGACTTTTAAACTCATGTCTGGAAGTTCTAAATGTGCGAACGGTGGCAACGATGGAGGTATCGGGGGTTTTAAAGAGTTCTTTCGCCCTCTACTGAGCAGAGGGTGGAGAAGCCACCGAGCTAATCACTGGGGTTAGTTGGAGTACTTATCCTAAGTGGAGTTGGCCAAACAAACAAACTAAAAATATCAAATAATTCACCTCAGATGTAAAGACATTGACCGTGGTCAAAGGCTCCAAAATAAAAGTTTGCCCCACATTCAACTCAACACTTGCTAGTCAATCCATTTGGATTACATTTTTCCCCATTAAAAGAAACTTTCATCCATCTTTGTCTACTTGGCCTCCACCAGGTCACGGAGACCATTGTCTCCATGACAGTGACCCTCCATGACTCTCGCAACCCAATGGAAAAAAAAAAACTGGGTGTTATTAGGGCCTCTCAACAACAGGGGGCAGCATGCCATCCAGGACAAAGGGAACAGAAAATAAAAATGAAGCCACAATAACCTCAAAAAAACACACACATAAGAACGGAAACAACGCTTCACATATCAAAATACGTTTGTGAATTCTCCAAAATACTTTCCTCAAACTAGTTTGTGAATTGTGGTTCGCACATGTAAATCGTGCTTTTAATTTGTGAAACTGCGCGCACACTGAAGTGCATTTTTGAGACTCTTCTTACACGGAGCAGATTTGCGTGCGTAATTTTGCTACGTCAGCCCATCACCTGCCAATCAGAAGTCTCGCTCAGCACGGCAGTGTCCCCACAAGTGTGTGAGGTCACTTATGTGTGTCCTTCTCAGAATACGTTTGTGGATC
The DNA here is from genome assembly GCA_016785265.1 of Paraplagusia blochii. Taxonomy (NCBI): domain Eukaryota; kingdom Metazoa; phylum Chordata; class Actinopteri; order Pleuronectiformes; family Cynoglossidae; genus Paraplagusia; species Paraplagusia blochii. The sequence continues at coordinate 18,281 of JAFBJS010005989.1, read as the reverse complement.
TGTGCTTATGTGTGTGTTCTTTTTGAGACTGAAAACTTGTGGCTACCACAATTTTATCCAAAACAGAGAGGCAGGAGAAAGAAACCAATCCATAACACATGTTAAACGGTGATAACAAAAGGAGACACATGGTGGCGCTCTATGTATCAGGAGTGTCACACAAACTACATTGGATTTTCAGCAGACACGACTCTCGGTTTACTTCAGACCGGTCTGTTCGTTGGTGAAAAAAAAAAAAAAACACATCAGGACAAAACTCAGCAGTTTATCTACTTCTCAATGAAGAGGGACACACTTTCAAGGACTCAGATGTGCATGTTTTGGACAAGGAGGACAGATGGTTTGACGGAGGAGAGAAGGAAGTCATCTATGCCCATCTGGAACAACCAACCTTGAATAATGGGGGGGGTCCATGTCATCAATTGCCTCCTACAGACCATTCCTCAATTGAGATTCCATCCCAGCAGATCATTGATACAAGATACTAACATAGCAGAACCCCCACCCCTTTCCTACATTCCTATATGTGCCTACATTTCCTAATGTTGTCCATGAGTACCTGATTAGTATGTGCTGCCACCTACTGTCCACATTGTACCCAAGTCATAAAACCAGGTCTGTAATGTTGCGCAATACTTGTAATGATATTTTAAGCCTTTTAACTAGCAGAGAACATGAAAATATGAAGATGGTTTGGACATGTTCAGTGATGTTCATTGGCAGAAGAATGATCCTAGAGATGGTGCTATCAGGCACGAGACAAAGAGGAGATTGATGGATGCAGTGAGGGAGGACATGGAGGGAGTTGGAGTCGGAGTAGAAGATGGAGAGGACAGGGGGAAATGGAAATGGTTGACTCACTGTGGCAACCCCTGAAAAAGGACAAGAAAAGCTCAAAACAAACCTCAACACATTTGAAAATGCCAAGTACCGTACCATACCATAATGTACTGTACTGTACCACGCCAAACCACATTGGTTTAGTTGCCAGTTTGGAATTCGGAGCGTTTGAAAAATCCTCCACACTCTTTTCTAAAAAAGTACAAATTGAACGGATTTCGTGGCCTCGGCGTTTGCTGAGCCCTGGAAATGTTGCCATGTGCCGGTGGTTGGGAAAGTGAGCCAGACACGGAGCTAACATTGAATTATGGTCAGACAAACTGCCAAATTATGCTCAGGAGCCAGAATGGCATAAACTGTTGAACTTAGATAATGTGTTAATTAGGCAGCTATTGGCCAATGTGGCCATTATCATAGACACTGATGATTATTTACTCTGCACTCAACTAATGCATTTTGCTCAGTCTATGAAACAGGGAACGGTTAGATGCTTTTTACCCAGGATGCAACATTTCATTCAAAGCTTTATTTCTAAACTCCATAAAGCAGTGGTGACCTCATGTGAGCCTGTGCTAATAACACTACTGTAAAGGACCAGGATGGACAAATACTCTGTTGTCAAAAAAAAAAAAAACCTTTGTCCCCTGTTAAACCGCTGTGTGGGTGATGATATTCAGAGCCATTTTTGACTTATTTAAGTTGTTTTTTATGCCTTACACGAAAAAAAATGTCCTGAAATGAAATCCCAAAGAAACCATATCCCTAATAGCGGGTTGCATAGACCCACTTCTTCTTCAGTTGTACCTTTTTCAGGGGTTGCCACAGCAAGTCAACAGTTTCCATGTTACCTCCATGAACCTTCCATGTCCTCCCTCAATCCCTCACAAATCTCCTCTAAACTATTTAACACTTTTTGTCCAAATTATGTCCAAAAGTGAAATGAAAAATCTACATTTACCAATTTGTCAACAACAAAGATGCAGGGACAGGTGTCGTCAAACCTTCTGTGATATTTGTGACGTCTGAAGCTCAAAAACCAAAGTCCTGGTTTGGAAATATCTCCTCTGGTTCGTCACCTAAACACACATGTGTGTTGACCAGCCTTTTTTTTCCTGCTGAGGCACAGGTTTCTTCTTTACTCATGCAACTTTTCAACACTGCTGATGCACTCATTTTTATTTTTATGTCCGAACCAATCTGGCAACACGACTGTCAATCCATCTGCCTGTTGTTTATTGCTCTGTCGGGTCTATTTTCTCTGACATTGCACAGATATTGATTTTTTCTAATAATGAAAAAAAAAGAGAACCAGTGACTAGTACCATGTTAGCAGTGATCCTGAAGATGAATTTGTGTTCTGATCCACACTGACTACTGGTCCTTATGCTTCATTATAAGGCAACGCCAGCAACAGTGCGTCAGAGTTCAGCGTTGATGGATATTTGGACACATTGACGGACGGCTGCTTGGGACATTAAGGGTGAGAACAAATGTTTCATAGTGTCAACTCATTCATCCTGCCAACTTGAAAGAGATGATGATTTCAACATGAACATGAACCCAAACCACTCCATGCAGACCCAGACAAACACACACACCAGCAGGTTTTCATCAGAACGCGATGATTACAGAACCAGTGACAACAGGTTTCATCGCTTCTACGTCTTGTTTTTTCTCTTCAACAATACAAGAAAGTTTGCTTCCCCTCAACATCGCTCACAATCCCTGCCGGTTGGCAATTATGTTCATTCATAAAAAATTGTACCCAATCCATTGTCATTTGCAAGACAGCAGAGACGAGGCGTTCAAAGACGGCCTGTCAGAGCCGTTGCAACTGTATTGATTCTGACGCCTTTATCCTGAATTTAACAGAGTGGCAGCCGATCCACAAAGAGCCGCCTTGCAGTATTTGCTATTTAAATATACCAACGTGGAACCAGACACAAAAGTGCGAAATAGCAATCACTCGCCTCGGTCTCAATTTTCTACAACCTGTTATTGAAGACAGAAGTCATCTGGATTAATGGTCAGTCAGGCTGAGGCCGAGCAGAGTGGAAATGGGGCAACAGAGCGGTTCTGAGTGGAACTGGAGAAAGACAACAGTTCAATGACTCTTTTATTTTGATCTGAAATCACACTGGTTGTGTTGACCTATGATTTCAGGTGCGTTTGTTCCAAAAACATTTCTCTTAGGGGTGTGAGGATTCACTCACATTAACGATCCGATCATATCTCGATTCACAGGCTACGGTCCGATTCAGGAACGATTCATATAAAAAATATTAACCGATCGATCCAGTTCAATCCGATTCGGTTCAGTTTGATCCAAACTGATCCAAAACGAATAATTTGCACACCCCTAATATATACTGTATATTGTGTATATTAGGGGTGTGACAATTCACTCACATAACGATCCGATTCATATCTCGATTCACAGGCTACAATCCGATTCAGGAACGATTCATACTAAAAAATATTAAATGATCGATCCAGTTTGATCGATTTGGTTCAGTTCAAACCAAACTGATCCAAAACGATTAATTTGCACACCCCTAATTTCTATATATGATTGTGAAATTTAGATTACGCTCATCACAGTGTTTAAACTAAGCTAAAAGAAACTCCATTGCAAGTACAGATGCGTACAGAGTGGGTAAAACTGTACTGTTTAATTACCTTTTTAATCCAGTGTTACATATATACATTTATATCCTTCTATTATAGTCTGTTTAATTCGTTTAATTTGTTTAATGTTTAATTATTTTTTTCATTTCGATCCTATTTACTCCAGTCTGATCCTTTATTCAATTCCTTTTTATTCTATACCGTGTTTTTTCTTCTCTTTGATTCCATTTCATTTTATTTTATCCTAATTTTTCCTCTCTGACTCTCCCCTCGTCTCCTCCTCCCTCTGAACTCCAGCGGCTGGAGTTTCTGATCATCCATCATTAAGGAAAATTCATCATGTTCTTCTAAACCTGGAGCTTTTTAAACACAGGAACATGCAAGCAAACAGAGGCTAAGACCCCCAGCTACAGTACCCCCTAAGAGCCCCCTACTACCATCCCCCCTAGGATTGGCTCTCCATCTGTCAGCTGACACCAGGGAAGATGATTAATATCTGAAGGACGTGAACATCATGGACATTATGAAACACCAGCAATTTCCTCCGCCCCTGCTCAAATAAATCTAAGCCAATACAGAAACACAGTGTGAGTGTAGGTGAAGCACATGTGGAGCCACAGATCCACAGACGACAGCTGAGGTGGTTCAGTGTTGTCATTGCTCTAATGGAGACGAAGAAAAGGAGAAGTTTTTAGTTTTTTTGGATCATATCCAGTCATCTCTTCATTTTTCTGAGAACCTCCATGGAGTAGACTCCATTACAATCCAGCCTTAAAAAAATGTTGAATGGGCCTGACAAGGAGCTGCTCGGACATTCAGTCCCTCACTCTCTCCACCGCTCAAGCTTTTAGTCCCGAGCCACAGCGTCTATTCTCGGCAGCTTTTCAAAACGCCCTCCACTCGCTGTCTGCTCCAGCCATTCTGTACCTCAACATTTTAGACAAATCAAGGTGAACAGAGAGAAAAGCACGGAGTAGAAGAAGAAAGAAGATCAGGAAGGTGTAGACGAGAGCTGAGAGGAGTGGAGGATAAAGTACTGAGGCGCTACGGAAGATGAATCTCAGACACATGTGGGCGTGGGGGGAGGACAGGAGGAGGGAGAAGAAGAGGGAGAAGAAGAGGGAGAGAGGCGACGGAGACAGGAGAGACTGCTGGAAAGTTTTAAGGAAGTTTTCCAACTCATTGAACGTCCTCAACTGAAAAATATAAAACATTGTTCATTCATCAACTCATCTGCTGCTGAGTTGCAGGGGCAGAAGTCTCCACAACTGTCACCCAAATCACACTGCCCTCCCCTGGGTGGTGAACCCACTGGAAGTTACGTTGGTTGAGATGGTGCTTTGCTCACAGCCCCTCAGAGGCAACCTGGACACCTGTGGATTCGAACCTGAAGCCTGGTGGAACCAACTCCGCTTCCTTAACCACTCAGCCACCATGGCTTCTAGTTTCTATCATATCCATTCAACATTTGTATTTTCACGTTGAAACGTCTTAGATTTTCCTCAAAATGTGCGGAGCGTTCTGTGTCTTGTTGTTGTAAGGTGGACATGGTAGAGGACACCATGAGAACGTTAAAGGGGGAAGTGTGGGCATGGATTGTATATAAAACCCCCGCTCTTTAATCAGGAAAATACGGTAAGAAATACATCAAACATCAACAACAAACAGCTGAGCTTCTCGACGCGGTTGACAATCATTGTATTTTCCATATATAACCTTTGGTTTCCACCATACTCTGTTGATATTCGAATAAAAACAGGAAACATCTCACCTTCCCAGAGTCCATCGCTGTTATTACCCACACACAGTGTGCGTTGTTCTCATACTGAACGGGGTAGTTAGGGGAAGTTATGACGCCTCTGGGACCCCTGAGGTTACTGCCACACGTACGGGCTGCAGAGGGGCAAACAAGCAGAGTGTGAGAAGGTGAAAGGAGCATCGGTGAAGTCGGAGCAGAATCTGGAAGAAGCTGCGATGGGAAGGAACAAAGGATCATTTTCAAAACGGAAGCTGCCTGGGATTGTGTCAGGATTAGGAAACATTGATGCATATATTTATAAATTCATATCTGTATCCGCACATATATGTATTGACCACAGAAGACAATCCCAGTCGATCAGTTCAATCAGTTAACGTGACGTGATCCCAGTTGATTGGACTTTGTCCTTCTTCATGTTTCGATTGGTTGACTGATGCATCAATACATGCAACGGCGCCATTTAGCCCCGACTGCTGTTATTTATTAATTTTCTTCCAGTTCATGTCTTAGAAAAGCTGGTGTTTGATGAAAATTACATAGGAAGAAAATTATTAAAATAAAAAACTTTTCTCATTTTTTGGTGATTTTCCAAACTTCTCACCAACCCTGTCCAAACATCCTTCAACAGGTTTGCTACTCATCCTAATTTTGTGCTTTTTTTTGTATAAAAAAGTAGGATTAACAAACATAAAGTTTATGATCACGTGTTTGAGAAAAAATAGAAAATACAGCAGTGATTAATGCAAAGGGAAGAAAATTGCAAACAAAGTGAGACTTGATAAAGACGCAGGACAAAGATCGTCTGGACAAGGAAACAGAGGAAGGTGAAATGTGAGGAGAGAAAAAGACGGAAATGAAATTACAGGGTGAAGCCGCAAGGGTGGAGATAGAGATGGAGGCGCAGGAGACACAGGGGGGAGAGAGAGGAGGAGAGGAAGGGAGCAGAGAGGATCTCAGATGAGTGATCTGTCTGTTAATTAGAAAAGAGAACTGATACACACTCACACACACAGGTACACACACACACACACACACATTCACGGCAGTTCATCCTGGGGACCTGCTTCTAATTAACAGCCGAGTCTCAGGAGGAATCGAGAGAAGCTCGTGGGTTTGAATCCCAGGAGGGAGATGATGCCGCGTAACAACGTGGAACAAAGGAACGTTAAAGAAAATTTTAACCTCCACCTGGTCCTGTTGTCTCTCAGAGCCGATTGATTCTGTTTTCCTTCTCATCATTCTCGCCGGCTTGGGTCTTAATGTCACGTGTGTCAGTGAGTGTGGATTCTTTTTTTATTTTTAATGAGGCAGTTTCCTCGTGTGAAAACAGAGGAAAAATCATGGAGATCACTGTGAACAACGGTTTTATTTGCCAGCTGGTTGTTCTGTGTTTGGCAGTGAAACATTCCAGGCTGTTCTATAATTAATTATTTCACTTTATTTTATTTTCACGTATGTCTTACAATCTCTTCCAGTGTCTTCCCTTCAGGTGAGACTGGTCGACAGCAGGGGACCTGGTTGTAAGATCTCAGGAGACACAAAAGGAGGCGCAGTCTCTCTCATTACTATATTTAACACACACATAAGGAGCACCTGATCGTAGGGCGGGGGTTTTATACACAATCCACACCCACACTTCCCCCTTTAACGTTCTCATGGTGTCATTCTCATCTATCTATCTATCTATCTATCTATCTATCTATCTATATATGTCTATCTATCTACGTCTAGCGCTGGCATAAAAAAACAAAAGGGTACCACTGCTGTAATGAAGCCTCCAGTCACTAGGTGGCAGCACCCTAGGTTTGTGCAGATGCTAATACACATCACGTTGAAGGGCTGAGAAAGAATATTCCGTATTTTCACGACTATAGGCACATAGAAGTCTTCAATTAGTAGATTTTCTTCAAAATGTGCGGCGCACCCTGTGTGTGTTGTTGTTGTAAGGCGGACGTAGTAGAGGACACCATGAGAACGTTAAAGGGGGAAGCGTGGTCGTGGATTGTATATAAAGACAAAAATGAGACTGTCTATGAAATTAAAACTGATGAGTTAAGCCAGTGCTTCTCAGTTATTTTCTGTTACGCCCCCCCTAGCAAGAAGAAAACAATTCGCACCCCCCCACTCTAAATAACAGCATTTGTCTATGAAATAGTTCTAGCTACACCTCTGCATAACATCGTATCCTTGTTAACATAAAGAAAACAAAAAGAAAGAGATATAGTTCAACCTACAAGGATGTGCAATGACACTTTATTGTAGTATGGCGGAAAAAAAGCATGTTCCCCAGGGTCACACGTGGGGGGCTCGCCCCACACTTTGAGAAGCACTGAGTTAAGCTAACAAAAAAAAAATATTTGTTAACAGATTTAAACCAGTTTAAACTAAAAAAATCATCTTTTTGTGTTTGTTTGTTTGTGTGTTGAGTGTGAAAAGGACTGACTGATAATCTGTGGCCATATCAATAACTTCTTACGGGCCAATCAATGTGATTAATAATCAAATATTTTATTAATAATTTATTACAAAAAATCTATTTTCTACTCTGTTTATATTTGATCTTTTTTTTATTTCTGATCCCAGTTTTTAATAATCAGTCTGTTTCTCCTGCACACACTCAAAGACAAACGTACATGTAAGCTTTAATGCAATGTGACAGGGAGCCTACAGTGTGTGTCGGACCGAGGCGACTGGCTGTCAATCAAACACACACACACACACACACACATACACACACACACACACACACACCAAAGCACAAACACGCATGCACGCTTTACAGCAAACACAGCTCAGAGGTGTGTGACTCTGACTGGCCGACATGAGTAGTGACATCAGATTTGGTGCACACACACACGCACACGCACACACACACACACACACACACACACACACACAGGTCTCCTAAGATGCTGTGCGTGCATGACTTTTCTGTCACTGCAGACCAATCAAAGCGACAGTATTGTCTGAAAACACGGAGGCGCAGCCTCTGCCTGCCTCGCTGCTCCGCCGCTCACACAAGCATTTATTTGGTCACTGAGCCGAGCAGAGAGAAAATGAACAAAGTGATTTTACACATCAAACTCATGAAAAAAAACAACCAAAAAAAAACCCTCACCCTGACTTTTCAAAACTCCACACTGATATAGCCGCTGTAATTTGTTTCTGGACGAGGGATTAAAGTGTCCAGACGTGGTGTTTTTATTGTTTGTGTTCAGTTGAGGAACAAACTGTTCATCAAACTGATAAGTTGCACTTTCTGAACTTGCCAGACAAGGTTGATGTTGTTATTTTTTTTTTTTTTATCGTGCTGATGGAACCGACATTTTTATCAAAAGTGACTCATAGAGGAGAATAAACATTATCAGGCATGTGTTTCCTCCGGGTTTTGAACCCTGGACGCTCGAGGCAGGCGTGCTAACTGCTTCACCATGGAACCAAAGGTTGCAACAAATGTATTTAAATCACATAAGACGATTCAGACGATGCAAAGACGTGAGACCAGACTCAAGCAGTGGAGCATCACAAATGGTATGTGGTTGCCATGACGACAGTAGGAGGATGAAAATTGTATGTTACTGCATTGTTTTACTTCGGCTACGTAGTTGAAAGCGTCTCTTATCGGTATTCTGGACTCCTACGTCCCAGGAGGCGTGGGGACACCTGAAGGAGCTCCCACAGTAACAGCTTCACTCAGTGTCCAGGGTAATGAGAGCAAAGGTGGACATGTCTCTGCCCGCAGGGCTTCAGCCTCCAGATCTCAGGTGGGATCTGATCATTGAAACTCAGACAGGTCAGCACCTTCGTCTGGTGTCTGCAGATGGAGGTGCACAACAGGCTTCGAGGAGTTAAACTTTCCAAAGTGGATTAACAAAAGGCTGTGGTTCCTCTGGGAATCGAACCCATGACTCTTTGCTCTCAAATACCCTTGCTATATGACGGGTTAGGTCACTGTAATCATCGTCATTAATATCATAGTCATCATGATGACAATGAAGCCATGTCTTCACCAACTAACTATTAACTAACTATAATATAACTGTTATGGTAATTATTTGATTCTTATCCTAAATTATCAAACAGTGTTTGTAAATTGTCGCAAATTGTGCTTTTAATTTGTAGAACTGCGCAACCACAAATGTATATTTTTGAGACTCTTACGCAAACCAGATTCACATGCATAATTTTGCTACGTTGGTCCGTCACCAGCCAATCAGAAGTCTCGCTCGCTTGCAGCCAATCACATGGCAGTGACATCACGAGGGTCAGTGTGTGACGTCACTACACTGCGCGACGGATCCCGTTTGGGTGAAGGTGTCGAACCTTAACCCTTTGAGGTGAAGAGATATGAACAACTCTGCTGTGAATCTTCTGACGAATGTTATTCTACAGTAATTCCTAAAGATAAATAAAAAGCGTTAACAAATTTAAGCTGCAGAACTGTGTTTTTTTTTATTTTTCAACCAAAAGCTTGACGTTGCCGCTTCCAGTGGCTATTTCTGCGTGTAGTGACGTCACACACGAACCTTTGTGGGGACACTGCCGTGTGATTGGCTGCAAGTGAGTGGGACTTCTGATTGGCTGGTGACGGACCGACGTAGCAAAATTACGCAGGCGAATCTGGTCCGCGTAAAAAGAGTATCAAAAATACACATTCGTGTGCGCGCAGTTTTTCAAAGTAAAAGCACGATTTGCATGCGCGTACCACAATTAACCAACGTATTTTATTGTGTGAAGCGTTGTTTCCGAGCTCACGTGTGTGTCTTGTTGAGACTATTCTGGCTCCACATTGTCTTCATCATCATCATCATCATCATCATCATCATCATTGCAGTCAGAACAATCACAGTCCTGTCTGTTAATAAACTGAACATATTGTTTCAGTTATGCTAATGTCATGTGATGTGAAGACTCTTCTCCAACCACAGTCAATCACTGATCATGTGTCCACATCACGTCCTTCCTTCCTTCCTTCTTTCCTGGATGTGGACACCAGATCAAATGTCCTCACTGTAGGAAAGACTCCTGAAGTGAAACAACACTCCGTAGGTGGTGTCATACACCATCACTGTGAGGACTTACTTCTACAGATGGGTCTGTGGTCACTCCACGCAGCCAGTGTGTCAGTGACCCTCTGACAGGTGATGCTTTTGGATCCTTGAAGGACGTAACTGTCATCACAGCTGAACTGGACACTGGAGCCCACTCTGTCAGGGAGACAACAGGAAAAAAAACACAGGTCAGTGGTTGTCATGGTGATTCTAAATGGACTTCCTTTGACTGTCCTTAAAGTCGAGCGTACACTATAAAACCATAGGAGACAAGTTTGACTCCTGTAGCCAGGACTGGTACGAGTATTTTAATGCAATGTAGAGTAGGCATGAGCAAACTAAGGCCCGGGGGCCAGATGTGGCCCTTTGAGCTTTTTGAACCCTGTCAGATTTTGATTATTTATTTCTTCTTCATCTCCTTTCAGCTTGTCCCTTTTTCCGGGGGTTGCCACAGCGAGTCAACAATTGCCAACTCACCCTGTCCTCTATATCCTCAACTCTAACTCTAACCACCTCCATGTCCTCCCTCTCTGCATCCATAAATCTCCTCTTTGTCTCTTTCCGACCAATCCAGTATTGAAATCTTTTTGTTTTCTCGCATCTTTGATTTGGCCAAAGTTTTACGACAAGTTTTCCTGATGCAACCTTCACCAATTACCCGGGCTTGGGACCGGCACTAAAAAACATTGGCTTGTTCCCCCTAGTGGCTACGTTTATTTATTTATTTTTTATTAATTTATTTAAATTATAATTAAATCTCTGCCTTTTTCTCTGCAATAATGCGTTTCCTGACTTACTGGGCATTACAATTGAAGGATTTTAGGTTTGTTTGAATGAACCATCCATTCTTCTGCCCCCGGGTCCGATTTTAGGACCAATTGTGGCCCAAGAGTCAAAAAGTTTCTTTCTGACACCTGATGAGGGTAATACTCAGCAACCATTCCCTGTCCTCTCCAACACCCTCCTGTCTGGACGTCACATGGACGGGTGATTCTCCTCCTCTAAGTGTGTATCTCCATGGGGTCTTGCTGGTAAAGCTCTTCTGCTGAGACGCAGCATGGTCTACCACCTGGACAAACGTTCTCCGTGCTGGGATCTGGATTTTTTTTTTCCTCAGAGCCACGGTTAAACATGCCGGTGTCATACACCTGAGCCAAATTTCTCAGTTAGCGCCTCCGTCACGCGGAGTTGAACCATTTGCTCTACAGTCACCACTGCTCCAGTGATGCTGACGAAACTCCATCCAGACACAAACTGTGAAATCCACCATTTGAAGAAAGAGGACTTTGGTGTAATTGCCAATTCCTCAAGGAAAAACAACAACAACAAAAAAAAAACACCAACACAAAATCTCTCCATCACCACCACTGTCTGCAGATCGGAAACACAAAGAAAAACAAAGTTACAGCTCTGTTCACTGTTGCACATCTGCAGTGAAACTCTGTCTTTTTCTGTCTCTTCACTCCTGAAAATCATGATGAAAAATACACAAACCTGAAAACACTCGTCGTCTCATCGGAACATCCCTGCCATCATGCAGTAAATTACACACACACACACACAGATGTACATACATGCACACACACCCACAGCGTTAATGATCTTGCACTAATTAACATGACTCCACTGATGGTCCTGTTAGAGACTAACAGCAGAGAACACAATGAGCTCGAAATGGATAAAAAAAAATACTGCAATTTCAAAAATAAAGTATGCTGCCCCTCAACTCCAACTTGGTTCTTCTTCTTCTTTTCAGCTTATCCCCTTTTTCAGGTGTTGCCACAGCGAGTCAACTTTTTTCCATCTCCCCCTGTCTTCTGTATCTTCTACTGTGACTCCAACTACCTCCATCTCCTCCCTCACTGTATCCATCAATCTCCTCTTTGTCTCCTACCTGGTAGCTCCATCTCTAGGATCATTCTTCTACCAATGTTCTTCTTCCACTGTCCCTCCTCTGAACATGTCCAAACCATCTCAATCCGTCTTCTCTAGCTTGTCTTCTCTCTGTTTTCTCCAAACCTTCCTGTCTGTGTTGTCCCTCTAATCACCTCATTCCTGATTCTGTCCATCATTGTCTCTCCTAAAGAGAATCTCAGCATCTTTAACTCCTCCACCTCCAGCTCTGTACCCATATCAACAAAAGAACTGACCAATAGAATGGCTAGGATTACATCATCAATAATGCAACTATATTTAATTCGGCAATATTTTCTCAGTAAAGACAACAACAATAAACTCACAAATATAAAAGATTCTAACCTTTTATACTGGTCTGGAAGGAGAAAATTATAGACTAGGTGCACTTGGAAAGCCCTTGTGGTTTGCATGGACAGTTATTTCAGGTAGGAAGATTTTATAGGTAGGAAAATATTTCAGAACGACTGGTCCGTGAAAAACGTACGATTGATTTCACCAGTGCGTCGTGCAAAAAAGATTAAGGAACAATCTAAAGGTGATGGAAAGAATCCCAGTCCATGGCATTAACAGGTCAGTGCAAACGGATTCTACCGCTCTGAACGGAGGAACCAGTGGGTGGCGCCGGCACCTGGTGGCCATTCATTATTGGAAGCTAACTCAGACAGGAGTTCAGTGAAACTAAGACCTGGTAAAACGCTACTCATCTCTCCACCAAAGATGAAGCTCCTAGAAATCCTCAGTACAGAGGATTAGGTGAGAGGATTGGCTGAGCTTCCAGACCAGGATAAGCAGAGGTAAGACCAGAAGACTGGATCAGACGCAGGTATATTTAGACTCTTGACACAACGGGAGATTAGCCCCAGAAGAGGATTATCTTCTAATCACTCAAGACTTATCTCATAAAAAATGTCTCCCTTTCAGCTGATTAGATGAACCAGATCATAATGTGATTAATGGCTCGAAAACTCCTATATATTCGCCAACTTTGGGATGAATTTGTGTTGGAAACTCCAATGTGACCACAGAGCCTCGTAAAGGAAACAGCGTGTCTGGATAAAACCGACTGAGGAGCAACTTAGCATGATTAAAAAGGCTGTAAAAGTAATGGAAATGACCCATAAATGCAGCCTTGGACCAGAAGTTCTGCACCTGAAGTTGTTTTAAGTGACAGATGTGATGAAGCTCACGTGCAGAGTTATTCATTATTCCTTCCATTGAGACTCTGAACAGGCCACATATGAACCAGTAAAAACATGAAACTTACTGGAAGTTGGAGCCCATCCTCTTGCCATTTTCTGGAACTCCAGGATCTGGACAAACATCACCAGCAAGACCAGTCTGACCCACTAGGAGAAAAAAAAAAGAAACAGAGAAATGATCAACATTTGACCCGTTTATTACCTAAGGCTCTGTGTTTTACCTACAGCAGAACTGTCAAAAATGAAAAAAATGTAATTCAGATTTTCGGGGGTTTTAGCAGGTGGAGAAAAAGATGAAGCCTCCATGGGAATAACTGGCTGTGAAGTCAACTTCACTTTTGATTCACACTGACAAAGAAAAACTGAGGATTATTTAGCATCAGTGTTGGGACTAACACGTTTCTTGTAACGCTGTTACGTAACAAAACTACTTTTCTCTGGAACTAGTAACGTAACGCATTAATTTTACCATTTAGTAACGCTGTGAATTGTTAATGTGGTGTAAAGGAACTCGTTACTCGTTACTATCTGTGGTCCAAATGGACGGTTCCCGTCCACGGAGAGAGGACTGTGTGGAGGCGGAGCCTGTCAGTCATGAGTGAAAGACGGCTGTCCACACTAACTGAACCCATGTGTTGAAAAGGAGCGATGATTGGTTGACATAGGTTAACATTTCAGCCTAAGCCAATCAGAAAGAGACCTGGGCGGGTCTTCTTGCCTTATAGGGAAATAAACAGTCTCTCACACACACAGGCGCCGCGGTACAACAGGCCACAGCACAAAACTTTTTTAATGTGTTTTTAAAGTAAAGTAACTAGTTATTAGTTACTTTTATAATTCAGTAACTAATAACGTAACTAGTTAATTTTTCAGAGCAGTAACTAGTAAATTAATAAGTTACTTTTTTAAAGTAACACTGTTGGGGTGTCCCATATCTAATGTGTCAATATTGTCCAAACACTAAATTTCCGATTTTATGTGCAATATCAGCCAATACTCACAGATGGAGCTGTTGGGTAACTAAGGTCTGGGCATTTAATGTTGGCTCACCGATTTGATTGGTTTTCTGTAGATAATGACAATTACCCATGATCCATCATCCATAATTAATGAAACGCAAAACAAAATTTTAGTAGAAATTTATTTTTTTCTGCTTTTTCCCTTTTTGAGATAAAAGAAAAAAAAACAACGTTGATTTTTTTTGTGACGTGAAACACAGCTTTCTCCTCAGATTCTTACAATTTGTCTGAGCAAATTTTTATGAGACCAAGCATGAAAGGGTGGTGGGATGATCTGCTGCGTTTGTGCGACAGAGCGCCTCACTGCTGGTTTTACTGAAACTACATGTGGATGGTGATGTAAGAAAAAAAAAAAGAAAAACAGATGCAGCTGTCGCTTTGTTGCTTTTGAAGTCCTGTCCAAAAATCAGCTCACAAACACACTTTTATTTGTTGTTTCCTTTCATCCCGCCCTTCTCTTTATTACGTGTCCAATTTTTTTTCTCCTTTGAAAAATGTAGGTATAAAGGTTGATTTGCTGAAACACATCCAAAAATCATGTAAACACTGATAGACTGTGTTTTAGAAGATTGATGCCAAATACTGTACAACTGCTGGGCTGGGGTGAAAAAAAAAAAAAAAAATCCTGAAGCTTCCTCGAAAATCCCTTATTTGCACTTTAAAGACTGTTCAGAATTAAAACACAAGCGTGTGTTGCATGGTGCTTTTTCCATACAATTACAGCGTGGAATTACAAAAATACTTAAAATATTTATTTTCTAAAGAATGAAGTTTATTTCATTTCTTTTTTTTCTTTATTGACCCCTTTTTAACACCTAAATTTCAATTTAAAGCCCCATCCATTATGTTTAAACCACTACACCAAAATTGATGCGATAATATCCAACATTATCTGCAAATTTTGGTTTTATTTTGTTTTTTTTTCAATTATATTTTGCATAATAATAATTGTCATTGTGAGGCATCAAACTCTCTAGCGCCCCCTGTATCTCACCACAACAAATTGAAATTCTATTGAAAACCTGATAAAATCGATATGTTAATTTTTTATTAACCCCTATGAGTTGCTGCCACCTAGTGACCACTGGATGCACCTCTGGAATTTCATCGTGTACCATCCAGAAGGATGGTGTTAGCGTGGAGCTATTAGCAAAATGTTATTACTGGACCTCTTTCTTCTTCTCCTTTCACCTTGTCCCTTTTACAGGGGTCACCACAGCGAGTCAACAATGTCCATCTCATCCCTGTCCTCTGTATCTTCAACTCTAAATCCAACTACCTCCTCATGTCCTCCTTCACTGCAATCAATCTCCTCTTTGTCTCCTACCTGGTAGCTCCATCTCTAGGATCTAGTTTTATCGAATCATGTCTGCAAGTCTTGGCCTGACGGTTATGGAAGTGGACTTGGGCTCTGCAAGGTTTCAGGTTTGGATCCATCAGCTGACGGTGCGACCTACATAACGTCCAGCAGGCTCACCATCCACAGCGAGGATCACTGTATGGTGTAATGACATTTGGTTGGACCTGGAGACTGATGTCCCTGAGACACAGCACCAGATAAGGATGAAGATGAATAAATGAATTCATGTCCTACCTACAGTATGAGGACCATGAGACACTGAACCACACTGACTGACCAATGTGGGGACTTGAGTCTGGTATTTGCTCTGGGTCATCCCTCAAATTATTAACATAACTTAGGTTAATGAGTCATAATAGTTAGAGTTAGGGAAGGAGGCGAGGGGATAAACTACGTCAGTTAACTGGAGAGGGACCAAGAGTGTGATCAGCTGATCTGGTCTCGGCTGAGAGCTTTTCAGTTGCTCTTCAGACACCTGCTACCATTGATATGGTCTGTCTGGCTCTGGTGGTTGACTCTTATCCACTCGGCCTTTTCTCTGTTTCCTCCACCTGCTCAAGTTTCACAGGGCAATCACGCTGAGAGGAGTCTGTCGTCTCCAGTGGCTGAACAGTCAGGTGACGTTCTCTTCAAGTCCTCACCACTCACCTGAAAGGCCTGAGCTTCAGGTCTTTGAAAACAACATGTGATTTTCTTCTGATGAAACGAGGCCTCCAGGTTTTATGACGAGCATTCGCCCCTAAAACAATCTCGCAACTGTGGATTCAACATGTTTTCTTTAAAAAAAAGCAAAATACTCTGAAGTCCAGGCTGGTTAGCAGTTAAAAAAATTACCCCCCATGATGGGGAGTCACTCAGGCTCTAGGCCACTGACTGACCTCCCGTCTATAATAATCACACAAAGCCAAGCTCTTTGACACAGTCTGGATTTTCATTTACAATTACATACCTGTCAAATTAAAGTACTATAATTTAAATAACTCTGAATTATTAGGTTTGATATGTCTGTGCTAAGGAGTAAGAATCAGGAGGGAAATAATTATTGGAAGTTTAAAGTATTTTTCTTGTTCTGTGGATGGAAAAAGATTTTCCTGATACACATTAAATCCTAACTCAGGACTTTGATAAGTTGTTGTCTGAGAGTCACCGGAAATAGACAAGTGTCTGACTCTGCAACCTTGGAAATCCTTCTGGATCAGGTTTGTTGTCCTCTGAGACTCTGAGAGACAAAGTGTTGGAGGTGTTCTACTAGGGGTGTGCAAATTAATCGTTTTGGATCAGTTTGGATAGAACTGAACGGAATTGGATTGAACTGGATTGAGAATTCATATTTTTTATGAATCGTTTCAGAATCGGATCGTAGCCTGTGAATCGAGATATGAATCGGATTGTTATGTGAGTGAATCGTCACACCCCTAATATACACTATATATATATATTAGGGGTGTGCAAATTAATCGTTGTGGATCGGTATGGATCAAACTAAACCAAATCGGATCAAACTGGATCGATTGTTTAATATTTTTTTATGAATCGCCTTTGAATCGAGATATGAATCGGATCATTATGCAAGTGAATCGTCACACCCCTATGTTATATGTTTCCAAAATGTATCTTTCTGACAAAAAACTATTGCCAAACAACGGATATAAATTATATTCTTTCTTTCATTTTGTTTTTTTCCTTGTATTGTTTCACATGTTTCGAATACAAATTCCAAAAAATGTGGAAAGTGTATTTCCGTCAACAGCAGAATCTACACACAAAAAAAAAAAATTAAAGGTATTATCATAATAATAATGATAGGCAAACTGAGGCCGGGGGGCCAGATGTGGCCCATTAAGCTTTGTAATCCATGGCCCCCTGGACTTGTTGAATAATAATAAGTGGTTTGTATTATAATGATTATAATTCTACATTTCCCCTGCAACGACTATAGATGGATGAATAAAAATATATATTTTCCAGTATTGTCCAATGTTGTTTACGCAGCATTTGTGAGCGAAGTGTAAAATTGTCTTTTTGTCGTCATTACATGTCAAATAACGTGTGACCATTTTAACGCTGTGTGGTTTCCATGTAATTACAACGTCTTCAGACAGAGTTCAGCTGATGATGTGCGTTTGTGTGTGACTTAATTATGGTCTGTAGGAGGAGGAAATGTCGTCACCTTGAAAAAAAAAAAAGAAGAAGAGCGCCCTCGTTATTTCTGCACTACACCCACTGCCACGGTGTCACAGAGTCAATTCTCTCCAGTTATTGGGAACCTGTAGCTCTAAGTCCGTCCACGATCCGAAAGCTTTAAGTTACATCGGCCTCACCCGCTGCACAATTAAATCAATCGTCATTAGGAGAATTATTCATTCAGACTCAAAGAAAATTGAAGCAATTCTCATGTGTGTGTCCATTAGTGAGAGCTTCCATACAGGCTGCAGGCTGGAACTGAGCTGCTGTGGATGGTGATTCATTATCAGTCCATTCTGCCAACAGGTAAAAGTCATTATCATC
>JAFBJS010005987.1:177944-190479 GCA_016785265.1 Paraplagusia blochii | reverse complement strand
TTTATTTTTATTTTTATTTATCTCTATTTTACTTTACTCCTTCCCTCTTGCACTGTAAAAGCCACTCCGTGCACTCACTCTCAATTGCCCCACGGGGATAAATAAAGTTTCTGAATCTGAATCTGAATCTGAATCTAACTTAATAAAGTATGTGCATCAAACCAGCAGTATATACATGTGCAAATGTAGCATGTGCCAGTGTAGCATGTGCAAACAATGTTACAGTTATTGTTCATTCAGGAGTCTGATGGCAGAAGGAGAGAAAGAGTTCTCCAGCCGTGATGTTTTGCATTTCAGACCAAAGCCCTTACCCTCCGGCTTAATCTCCTCCAATACCTGGTTGTTGACTGAGTTCCTCCGCCACAGAAACCACATCACGAGGTATTGTCTCATCTAGATGCTTTACAACTTTGTAAACTTGCTCTCGCTTTGTTTATGTATTACTTAGACGCACCTATACCTGTCAATTAGCGCTCGCGGTACACATTTGAGTCGTTTCCCATTCATATTGGAGATTGCATACAATTCCAGATAAGTGGGAAATGTGAACGGCCTAAGAAAAAAAACGTATCTGAACAAATTGGATTCATTTCAGAGGAGCAGTGTGAACATAGCCCTAGGAGACAGACAGACCTGACAGTTGTGTTACTAAGTTGACTTGGTAAAATGTATATGAGGAATTGCTTTATGATTCTTATAACTCTGTGGTTCACCTGTTTTATTTTTTAGTTAGTCTCATGGACACAGAAACACATAGGTTTATATGTCCGTGTGCTCACACCTGGTCTGTTGCATGTTAAGCAATCAGGTTCCTATATTTACAGTATGTGTTTACTCTGAGGTGTTACACCTAAAGCCACATGGTCCTGGACATGGACTGACATGTCCAGGCTCACATGTGTTGTGCATTTTGTTCCCTAAATTAATAGGATTTGCACTAAGTGCCCAGAAACATGGAGAATGGATGAGGTGTCTGGCATGTTTGAACTGTGCTGAAAGAACAAAGCTGCAGAAGTTGCAGTTACATCAGATGTCCTTGTAAGGATTTCTTAAGACTTGTGTAGTGCTGCAACCGGGAAACTACAGTGGCCCTGAGGCACAATACACTTTAATATTTAATGTAAAATTTGTTTTTTTTTATTGTTATTGTACCTTTGTACTTATTTTATTGTATTTTTATGCTCTGGTAACACCGATTGCACTGTCTGTCCAGGGAGTGAATCCCTCTCCAGCGGTTCTCCCTAGGTTACTACCGGTTTTCTTTTCCCCGTTTAAAGGTTTTTTTTTTCCTCTGTAGTCTTTCCTTGGGGGGGGGGGGCTAAGGGTCTAAGGACATAGAATGTTACCAACCCTGTAAAGCTCTATGCGACAATTCCTATTTGTAAATATGGGCTATATAAACAATATTAGAGGTATTTAACAAGATGGCTTTGCACGAGCAGCAGCTGTTTACGGTAGCTCTCCTCCTTTTTTGTACTAATTACTTTTTTCTCCTCTCTGGAGTGTTTTATGTTTGTTCGTTTTTTTTTTGTACGGTCAAATTGAGTTGCCGGCACGCACAAAATGAGGTCACTTTTATCACTTTTGCGTTCTATTTTCTGCTGCTTGCCTCCCTTTCTGCAACTTCGTTGGTGGTTACATTCAGCAGATCCATTCTTTACACCAGGGATCAGCTGATGGCGTTGGGTAACATCGTTGTGCCTTTCGCCAGTAAAGCCCGGCGCACACGGGGAGGATTCGGCGCGCACCGATTGCTCAGCACCATACGCGCGCGCCGAATCCTCCTGATAGTACACCCGCACACGCTGAGAATTCTACTCACGTCTAAGTCAGCTTGTTATGTATGGACCTAGTTGTATAATACCGGAAGTTACCACTAGAGACCGCCACCCGAGCAGATCGATATACAGTATTGAATGTAACCACCAATTCAAGTGTAATACAGGAGTGATGAACCCGTAATCAGCGAGTAATAATCTTTACTAAACACACTATTTTGGAGCAACACAACAAAGCTGAAGACTATTTTCTATTTTTATTTTATTTTTCCGCTATCTTAAGACTAGAGTATTAACCAGACAGGGATGGTCTTGATCCACGAATTTGTCTTCTAATAAAGTTTCATTCAACAATTCGCTGCTGGTTGCCATCTTGTTACGTCATTGTAACGCATGCGCACAAATCATTTGTAGTGAGAAAGATGCTCACCTAGCCCGCACACGATGAGAATTTGTTCACTCGCACTGAGAGAAATCAAGCACGATCAATATTTTGCTCACGGCCTCAAGTGACCAACATTTACGCACACACGGTGAGAATCTGGCGCTGAGCAATCCATGCATGCCAAATCCTCCCCGTGTGCACCAAGCTTTACAAACTATATTCTTTGAGAACATTGCTAAAAGTAGTGTAATTGAGGATGTCCGATATATCGGTCCACTGATAAATATCGGGCCGAAATGAGCATTTTTTTTATATCGGACTATATCGGTATCGGTTTTCCCACCGATAATACTAATCCAATGCTTCAAAGCCGCTGTCTCACAGCAGCAGCAGTTCTCTCTCTCTCTCTCTCAAAGACTTGGAGTAAAATACGGAAAAGAACAGACGAGAACGAGAGAAATCCGTCAAACTTCACAGAGTTTGTCGTCTTGGAGAACCAGACGTTCTCCAAGAATAAGTATTTCTGGGACATTTGCCAGTGAAACGCCGTTCGTTGTCATCTGTCATGTCATTAAAGAGAAGAGTTGTTTACATCAGGGATTCTGAACCATTGGGCCCTGGCCCAAAGTTGGGTCGCAAGCGCCCCTTAGAGGGTCGTGAAAATTTTAAACTGCGATTATTAAGGACCACAGGTCACTCAACACTGAAAAAAATTGGGCCTCGTTGCCAAAAAGGTTAAGAATCCCTGGTTTACATTGTGAAGATGCTAAAAAGTTTTTTTCTCTCATTCAAGGCTTTTTACTCTTATACTGCAGCTGTTTCTATCTGTGCCCCTTTATATTGACTATTGTTGTGAGGGCTGAATGTCCAACACTAGACATTATAAATAAATGAGTCATTTTTCCATAACTTATATTGAAGTAGTGTGTTTAAGTTCCCTGAGATCCCTACAGCTTGTTCAGAACACGGCAGCTCGTGTTCTAACTAAAACCAGACAGAGAGACCACATCTCCCCGGTCCTCGCTTCTCTCCATTGGCTTCCAGTCCATTTTAGGATCCAATTTAAGATCCTGCTAATTACATTTAAGGCTCTCCATGGGTTGGCACCCTCCTACATAGTGGACTTGATACAAGCCTATCAACCCACTAGAACAATTCGTTCTGTAGGAGCAGGTCTTCTTGTGGTTCCACGAATCTGTAAATCTAGATTTAGAGCCAAATCTTTTGCTAACAGGCCCCTCTATTGTGGAACCACCTGCCAGCTCCAGTCCGGGAGGCTGACACAGTTTCTGCTTTCAAGAGTAAACTAAAAACCTTCCTTTTTGATAGTGCATATAGTGGCCTACAGATCCAGCCGTAGTCCTTATGTGAGGCCTTCGGCTGGACCTTATATATATATATTCTTATATATAATTATAAGAATGGACCTTATAATTATAATATATTCAGACTTATAATTGGACCTTGATTTTGATTATGATTATGACTTTTGATTTTTTATTTATAATGTATTAGCTGCCAATGTTTTGCCTGTCCGTCCTGGGTGAGGATCCCCTCCGTGTCGATCACCCTGAGGTTTCTTCCTTTTTTCCTGTCTGGGTTTTTGGGAGTTGTTCCTCAGCCGGTGTGAGGGTCTATAAGGACAGGGGGTCATTGTCTGTTCGTATATTTTTTGTGTATTGTATATAACTGTGTGTAAAGTTCTCTGAGATAGCTGCTGCTATGATTTAGCACTATAAATAAATATAGTTGAGTTGAGTTGAGTAAGTTGTACACTGTCATTTAAATAATGCATTTAATCTGGTATGACAATAATTCAGGTGAAATTAGCTGCCTATATCGGTATCGGTTTATATCGGTATTGGTAAATGTCATATCGGACATCATAAACACCACAAGTTAAAACATGTTTTATTGTTACATTGTAGCAGGATGAAAGGAGATGGAGACATGGATGGAGTGAACAGTTTTATAAGCAGGCTTACAGGAAAGAGCGCCAATGTGCCCCACACCACAACTCTTTATATCATCCCTTAGATGATTACCCATAAATCACCTGGGTGAGAGACCATCCCTCAAAGTGCCCACCACAACATTATATTATGGACTTGTGTCAACACAGGCACCAAAGTAGGATTCCTGCTACCCAAGCTGGAAAGCTTTACGATTGATCCTTTCAAAAAGAAAATGAAAAAGTGTAATCTGTTCTTAAAAACTGTATTTATATATTGTCCTAAAGCGAATGTTATCTGTTAGTACTTTATGTGGAAATTCGTTAACATATTTGCATGTTCAATGTTACAAAAACATTAACTGTATTTTTCTACGAACATTGCAATTGTCCTTACATATTTCAAAAAAGCAAAATATTTGTATTAGTTTCATTTGTAATGGAATGGAATAAAATGGTTTATTGTTCATGTAAAAACAAACTTTTTACAGTAGCTCAAGAACAGTAACATATAATAAGAATAATAGAAGACAATAAAATTATGTAACAACACAATACACATAAGTGGAAGCAAATTGCAGAGTGGATGGCAGAGGCCACCACAGAGTCATAAAAGTCTGGAGGAGAGGCCTGCCTACTCCAAAGGACCTCAGTCTTCTTAGGAGGTGGCTGTTATATTTCAGTGTTTTTTCACTTTTGAGACTGTAGGTTTTCACATTCATTTAACTCACATTTGGCCATACATATACATTTCAAAGACCCTCTCTCCTTCCTTTCTTTGCTAACCCCTCAGACAACCCCTGGTGTTTTCCAACAACACCTTTGGCCTTTGTCTCCCTGAAATTTACATACACCCAAGTTGACTTCCTTCCTGGTGTTTTCTATGTAGACAATATCAATATGTGATTGGCCACCAGGGACCCAACCCCTCTATTCCTATTGGGATATTGACACCCACAAAGTTGAGAAACCACTCCCCCCATACAGGTATAAAATTGTAAGTTTTCCATACAGAAGAGAGAGTAGCAAAGAAAGTTAATAACCAAGCGTTGTTAAGTTCTTCAGTTTTGCTTTCTCCAGTCGTTCTCTGTGCTCTGTTGTTTGGACCAAACTATTGTGTTTTGGGGTGCCTTTTGTTATTAAACAAATCGACCAACCAACGGCTTCATTCACTTCTTCGCCTGGACCACATTCTTCAATTTTTGGTGCTGTGACCGTGGATCGGAAGAAACCTTGCACTAAGACCTGGTTTCTCCAACTGGTGCCATGATTCACACCCAAATCTTTCACGGCTTTGGCCCTTCTTGAAGAGGGCATTGGTGTGAGTGGACCAATCCAGTTTATTGTTTAGGTGTACACCCAGGTACTTAAAGCTGTGGAGGAGCTCAATGTTTGAACCCTGGATGATCACTGGTGAATGTGGTGATGCCTTTTCCCGGAAGTTGATCACCATTTCCCTCGTTTTACTGGTGTTCAAGCTCAGGAAGTTGCTCTCACACCAGTCCACAAAGTCCCTGATGACCGACCTGTACTCCAGCTCATCCCCATCAGACAACAATGACTCATCAGTCGTCAGAGAATTTCTGGAGGTGACAGCTGCTGGAGTTGTATCTTCTTCTTTTTCTTTCGGCTTATCCCGTTTTTCAGGGGTTGCCACAGCGAGTCAACAACTTCCATCTCACCCTGTCCTCCGTATCCTTATACTGAAAACGACCTTGTTGACACTTCTTGAGATTCAGCTGTAATCCTGCATCTATAGCTCGCTGTATCACCTGCTGAAGTTTTTCCAGATGTTCTTCGTTGTCGTCAGCTATGAACACATTGTCGATGTAAATTGTGACAGACCGTCCAACACTTCCATTACAGCTGATTGAAATAAATTTGGAGAATTAGATTTGTGGTAACCTTTGCCATACATATGCTTTACCTTTGTGGGTGAACACCATTTTTCCGTGTTTTCCTCGCTATTCGTAGTGAGAAAAATCCATGCATCAATGTGATGGTGAAGTGCTTTGGAGTTGGCTCCGGAGCCACGTGGGGCTTTTTTATCTTTCTGTTGTGGCTCTCTGTGATTTTGGAAAACAAATAATGAGTATTTTATTAAAATTCTATTTTATTTTGTTAATTTTCACCCAAAACAGGAATTGGCAAGTCGCAGCTCCGGAGTCACATGGGTCACATTTCATCTCTTTTTGTTCTTATGCTGCAAAACTACAATTATTTTCCCAAGCCACACCGAGCGTAATTTTATTTATTAAATGTATGTATTTAATGTAAGTGCATTATTGTGCGCAGTGGTCCAGAATAAGTTCCATTCACCCACAGTTTTAAAACAAGGATGTGAAAACGTCCGGGGCGAAGTGATTTCACGATACACGCAGTCATGGCATGCATACCGAGACTGCCAAACCGAGCAGTCTTCCCCGTTCCTATCGTCATAGCAAAGGTGGTAAGAGTGGGAAGGGGAAGGTGTTTTTTCAGCACAGAGCAAATGTCTGAGCATTTGTAATGTCTGTAATGTGTCTAAATGGCATGACTAAGCACTTTGAACAGACTTAGAAAACTGTAATAAAGGACAATAGTTGATCATCATACTCATAATAACGTTGACTATAAGTTTTTATTTATATTTATTAACTTGAGTTGAACAAACATGTCTAACAGCAGGTTTAGAAATGAGATTGTGTCACTACAGTGAAATCTGGTCATGAAAAGAACAAAGATGAGATTCAGATAAACACTAACATACAATCTGATCTCATCTCTGATCTCCACAATGGGATCCCGGGCCTTTTGTGCTGCTGCTCCACGCCTGTGGAACAGCCTTCTACCTCACTTAAGGACACTGACTGTTTCAAAACAGCTGTCGTTAGCGACAGTTGTGTGATCTTATTGAATATGTTTTTTTTTATGCTTTATGTCTGTAGCACTTTGAGATCCCAGGAATGGAAAGTACATTATAAATAAAATGTAATAATATAATAAATTATTATAATTATTATTATCAATATGGTTATCTGTCCTTTACGTTGACCAATGTAAAGGGGGAGATTTATCAGGTAACCATATTGCAAAAAAAGAAAAAAAAATATATATATAATTGTTTATACCGATGGTAGAAGTAAAAAAAATATATAAAGGTAAAGGTAACAAAAACATATACTGTGTTATCTTCATTTTAGATACCATAAATATTTGCAGCTCCCAGTGCTTTCTTTTACATGGAAACTGGCGCCAAATGGCTCTTGGGGTGTAAAAGGTTGCCGGCCCCTGGTCTAGTCTCTTTAAGCAGACTTGTGCGAGAGGTTCACCTCTTTTTAGGGTACTTCGTGCTCTGTAAATCAACTCTTCATCTTCATCCAGGGGTTCTCCGGTCAGGCTTCTGTAGAGGCCATGCACTTCTCCTGCTTTTACAATGTGTCCTGTGACATGCTAATATCCATAAGGCCAGCACATCTTCATCTTCATCTTCTTGATTATCTATCAGATAATCTCCCGTAGTTTGTTGAGGGTCTTTTGCCCTTACTGCATTCAGGAGCATGGTCAGGCATTCATAACCCCCCTTTTTTAGGAGTTAATCTTCTATTTTTGGCTTATTTCTAGCTCTTAGCCATGGCTTTCTAACCTCAGGTTGTGGTGGATCAGGGTTTTCTTCCGGGTTTGTCATCCTTCAAATCTGTTTGGAACTTCTTTAACTAAGCATTCCTTAGAATATTTTAGTGCAGCTTTCATTTCTTTGTATCTCATGTCGTCGTAGGCTAAATCTAAATAGCCATTTTTCACATTGTTAAGTACTGGCACTTCAGTATCAAAGCTAGAGACGGCATCATAACTATGTTGGCCAATTCTGGGAGCGTTACAGTGATTGTCAGTGGTTCCTTTTCATCCCAATCTTGTCTCCATTTTAAGATTCCATAATATGTTTGTTCAACCTCAGGGATAAAATATTGATGTCCATCTGGTGCAGTAATCGGTCTGTAGGTAATGTCTTGTGCCACGCTCTTTGTAGCTTTACTAAGTCATATTGTGGTATTTCTTTCTTATTTTCTTTCGTCTTATAAGTTCCTATTCTTAGGGGGCCCATAGGTACAATGTTCTCCAGTAACTGAATACAATGACTGCGAGTGCTCATCTTCATCATCACTCCCATCATCTCCTCTAGGTCTTTGTTCTTCTTCCTGGTCACCTTCTTCCGATGATTCAGATTGTGAATGTTGCCTTGATGCTGTTCTTTTTGAGGGAGTTGTTCCATTAGTCCTCTGCTTTTGTCTTTGAGGCCCTGGTGTTGCCTGTTTCTGGTGTTTTATGTTTCTGGTTAGTTCATAGATGTTTCCTGTTGTGAGTACTTTGAGTTCATGCCCATGTTTTATTTTCCATGCTTTGTTCATGCTCTGTCCATGCTTTTGTTTTTTTTTTTATCACGTCACGCTTCGTTCATGCCTGGACATTTGCCAGTGATTTTTTTTTTTGTTCCAGTGATTTTATTATCAAAACCCTGAACTCTGCCAGTCCTGCATCTGGGTCCTAAACTCCATCCATGCAACGCCACCCTTTATAGATAGTCCTGACAGAAATCAGGGGTTGCATTAAATCATCAGGATGTGGTGTTGGTGCCCGTTGTGGTGGTTGTACGGATGGAGGTTGAATTAGTGACAGAGGTTGAGGTGATTCTCTTGGTCCCGTGGTTTTAGAAAACCCTTGTCCCAGTGGCTGAGTCCTCCTGGTGCTGGCTTGCTTTGGAGCTATTATCATTATTTCAGTTAAATTAGACACATTGCCATATGCTTGTCTGTAACTGTTAGCAGCCACAATTGCAGTGTTTTCTGCTTCCACCCTGGGAAAATCTTTTGATCTTATCCCATCGACAGGGATAGCCACTCTTTGACTGCCTTTGTTTTGGGCTTTGTGTAGCACTCTCTATAATCTTCGTTAGACTCTTTGTGCTCCATTTTAGATTCTCCCTTCTTGTATGGTACCAAAGGTTTAAGCATTATTGAATAATGTGTCGTCTCTCCACCTCCTGATTGTGAGCGTCCCACGTAATCTCTCTTTAATCTTCACTGTTCATTTTCCCCTTTTTTTTACCAGCTGCTTCTTTCCTGAATCTTTTTTTATTATGAATCTTCCACATACAGTTAGTGAAAGCTATCAGGGTGTCTGTTCCTACATCTTCTAACTCTCCCTCCTGATGATAGATTCCTTGTTCAGTTATTTTTGTAACATTTGGCATCGGCGTTATGGCAGGCTTCCAATCCAGGTCGTCCTTGGGCCTTTTGCATGTTTTCTTTTTTCTCCAACCTCAGCTTCTTCACTGTCAGATTCACAGTTTTCTTTCTTCTCAATGTGCAGACTCTGTGTCCATTCTTCCACTTGTTGTCTCATCAGTTCTACACCAGAGTGGCGCTCTCTTTTTCCCCGGGGATTTTGTTTGTTAGTTGCCATCGGTGTATACAGTGACATCGCTATGGTCTAGTGGTGATGATATTGATCTAAGTGCATAAAGTTGACCTGTATCAAGCGTTTCAGTCCCTTCCAGCAGCTCCAGTTTATTCATTCCTGACGTTCCTTCATTTGGATTTCCCTTGAACTCCCCGTCCTTTTCCAGGTCCTCTTCAGCCTCCTCTTCTTCTTGGTCTTCCTCATCTTATTCACTGACTCTGGACTGTAGTTCTACCACACTAGACTCATCATTCGTTTCATTTCCCTCTGCTTCAATATTTTTCTGAGCTGCCATTCTCATTAATTCTCTCTGTGGGCTGTGTTTGTGGTATTTGGCCATGGCTCTTGTGCTCGGATTTGTTAGATATACATTCACACATGAAACTTTTGCCAGAATATCTGTCCATCTCATCCACTCTTCACAATCAGATTTCTTCACTTTGTCGATTTTGAGGCTTTTTATGACTGTAAGGGCTCTTCCGTTCCAGATCCCAACATAGAAACTTGTGTAATCAGTTTCTTATTCTTATGGTACAACTATGCTAATTCTAGCACTAGCGACATGCTAGGCCGAACGTGTGTACACAGAAGTGCGGTCCCACTACACGTATGTGCACTAAGACACCAGACATTATAAATTTCTTACGCAGTTGCTGCTGTTTAAGCCATAGAATTTTAGATCACAAACTGAAAAAAAATAAAACTAGTAAACAGATCAGTCTGCCGTTTGTGAGAGAAAATAATTCACTTAAAAGATCTGTGGAGATCCTGTGTTGAAGATGTGAGTACTGTAAATCACTGTTCTCTGTCATTGTAGTCACGTGTCAATGCTGTGTTTTGATCTATAAACAACTAAACAATATACAATTTATATATACATATATATTTTACAGAAAAGAGCACTCCTGGTAAAAACAAGCTCAATGTCACTCCACTGATGTTGCATCAGCTCAGGATTGAGCTACCCATGAGTAATATGCTGTGGATCACAAGTTTCTTGTATAAGCATCCTTCCTGTAGCTTTCCATTCCTTCAATGCATTCAAAATGCATTTATCAGCTCGACATGCAAGGAATCCCTTTACTAGTATTGTTGCATCACACACCAGACCTTCTCCCTAAGAAGATGGGAGATTATTGAGTATTGAGTGTGGGAGATGGGAGAGTATTTAATTAGTTTAATATGTGAGAAACAGCACAATACGACGAGTGTTAGACTAAGGGTGTGTGCAGTTGTGGAGTGTGCATAAGGAAACTGCCTTACCTCACTGTTAGGTTCTGGTTTCGTCGATGAGACGTGGTTGGACCCAAATGCGGGACTGGGAGACTCTACTTTGGATGTTCAATGATTTATTTACGGGAAAAAAAACAACAAAAACCTGACATAAACTAAACATACACTTCTCAAGCATGTACCCCTTGGTATATGAACTCTTAACTCTAATTTTCTTAAATGGTTTGGCTACTCTAGCCCAAACCAAACCTGACAGCTGAACATATAATTCTTAACAATACAAATTTTCTTCAAGCATTACCGAAACGATTCCTGACAAACAACAACCTCTTCAAATACAACACACAACAAACCTAGACAATGATCCAACAGAGACTGAGTGAGGGAGAGGGGTATATATACTAAGGACACTAGATGGCTCGAGTGAGACTAATGACAAAGACACAGGTGACTGTGATGATGGCGATTACCCAACACCAGGGAAAGGGAAAGACACAGACCTCACACACACACTCTTAAGGAAGAATCCGCATGGTTTCTTTATATTACCTTTAATTGTTTTTTTCAGCACGGAGCAAATCGTAATGTGTCTGAACGGCATGACTCATTATGCATTATGAACAAACTCTGTGTCAGGTTCAAGCAACCTAAAACATGCACAAATTCATTAAAAAATCAGGCAAAGAAAACGGTTCAAATTTAGCTAATGAGAATTTGTGAGTTTTCTCATGAGGAGAACGCCAAACATGCAGAATTTGCTATGGCATTTCCATTTCTGACCAATGTCACAAGAACTGGACTTCTTTTAATCTCATCTTTAATCTCCTGCTTCCAGCGTTTCAGCTGTCTCGTAATGTACGCAGCAGGGTTTTCAGTCTCTCAGAGTGCCTCCCCCCCTTAGAGCCTTTATATCTACTTTTGTGGGATATTCATTCTTCAACACTGTCCACAACATGGTGCGATATACATTGAACTCAGTTCCATCTGCTCTTGGGTCTAGTATCCATCCATTGTTACTGTGTCTGAGAAGATTCCCCACTGTTGGGGCTCCAATGTCATGTCTTTCAACATCATACACCCTCCTCCAGGTGACCCAGCCAGGGCTGATCAGACCCCGGCTTGTGTCCAGTTGGCATGCTAGCTACCATGACTCCATGGCTCTCCCCTTTGAGCCACAGCCATCTTGAGGCCCTCTCTGCCGCTTCGGTGGTGTTGCGGATGGCTCTCCTCCTGTGTTGTCCGACGATGCCCAGATTTCCCAAAGCGCTGGCATAGGACCGGGCTGCAAAGCCCCTGCAGCAAGCCTCTGCAGCCCACTTCCACTGGAAGGCATTTTGCCCTCCATCCTGCTTGCTGGCACTCGTTGACCAGTCCCGAGTACTTAGAGAGCTTCCTCTCAAAAGCCTCTTCCAGGCGGTCTTCCTACGGGATGGTCAACTCCAGCATCACCACTTGCTTGGTGTCCTCTGATACGAGGACAATGTCAGGACGGAGGGTGGTGGTTGCGATATGACCCGGAAACTTGAGCTGTTTTTCCAGGTCAACTTGCAGCTGCCAGTCTCTAGCAGAAAGCAGGGTGCCTGCAGGTGCTCTTTTAGCTGGAGCCGCCTGCTCCCCAGCCCTGACAAAGCCAATGTGGTTCTTGGCAGGGCAGAGCTGCTTTGCCCTAACCAACCCTGTGCTGAGTGCCTCAGCGATGGTCTTCAGGACTTGGTCGTGCCTCCATCGGTAGCGCCCTTCTCCTAATGC
>JAFBJS010005987.1:150448-177555 GCA_016785265.1 Paraplagusia blochii | reverse complement strand
TTTTTTTTCTATCATTTTATTTTTCTTGATACTGTGCTGCTAAATATCAATATTGTTCAATACAACTCCTATAAGATGTCTGTTGGTTGTTTTGTGTATCATTTGGGGTAGATATTACGGGTCTGATCCAGAAAATCGACCAGAGTAACTATCAGCAGTCTCCTCATCGAATCTAGGATCAAAGTTAACCCTAATTGTTGCCGATATCACACTGTCTTAAACTAACAGGTGTAAGTAAGGGTTACACAAGCTAAGCTAATAAGACTATGCAAGTTTACACTTTAACCCAATAGAAATGCTAATGTGCTAATGAAGATGCTAATGTTGCTATTTAGCCTAATGCTATTTAACTTGTTATTTAATTATGCTATGCTACCCTATGCTAATTTAATGCTGATTTTACCCTATTGAGTAGCTCTGATGTTTCATGCTAAGCTTCATGCTGACTCCATCTTATGCTATCCACTACTATAGCTAATGCAACAAATGACGTTATCACCACATCTTATGGGGGTGGAGTTTACAAGAATTTGTTTTTTAACTGCCCAATATTTGTTTTAAAATGGCGATTAGACTTCCTGTTTGTTCAAAATGGCTCCTGGGTTCCTTAACACGATGGTGGTTAAACTGCACCCAATTTTCAAAATAGAGACACATCCTAAAATTGCAGCACATCAAAAGCTTCTTTGACCAGCCAGACCCAACAATTTCTTACTATGACAAAACTTTAACTACAGCCACGTTTTTAAAACCAATTTTGATTTAATTTCAATTCCAAAATATTTTTACTGCATTATTTTTTTTTTTTTTACACAGAACCTTGAAAGCTTGCTATTTCAACACACAAAAACAAATATTCATCACACTTGAACAATCAGCTTTGTTTAACAAATATCAGACGATTTAGACTTCATAGTCAAACATTCTGGCACTCATTCAGACAAATGGTCCTCAGTCATTTCAGTCAGGGAAGGGGATGAGGGAGAGAAAAAGAAGTTCGTTAGATACACCAGTCAAGAGAAAAAAACTTTTTGGTCAACCAACACAGCTATTTACAAGCAATTGCCAAATATAAATTTCCAAATTTCAGCCACTTCAATTACACCATCAGGTGACCCATAAACACAGACTTAGATGTTAAACCACCAATGACTTTGGAATTTTACATATGACTTCCACAAAGATATATACAGTGATTATATACCAGACCTGGGCAAACTAAGGCCCAGGGGCCGGATGTAGCCCGTTTGGTGTTATAATCCGGCCCGCCAGACTTGTCCAAATTATGCTTTTAATTTATATTATCGTTACTTTCTACCATTTCCCTGCAAAACCGCCATTTCGCCAATAGATGGGCTAAAGAGGCTTAGAGTATGTTGCCTTTATTTAATACTTTACTCGTTATTTATCTTTGTTCACGGAAATACTCAATATTTCTGATTCTGACTTGGTCCTTGACTCATATTTTAGTACCGGCTGTGGCCCGCGAGTCAAAATTATTGCCCAGGCCTGTTACATACGTTATATGTTATATATATGACGTTACACAAAAGCGCATAAGCTATACGACCCCAAAATTACTCCTTTGCCAACTGGAATGACCTGTATATGAGCCTTACTAGACTTCTGAGTTGCTTGCGCTACATTTTTATTTTACTCGTGTGTGTGTGTGTTTTTCCTCTGTTCAATTTGTCTCTTTTAGCTTCTCCAGCAGGTCTTTGCCCAAAATCTAGTGAAATTTCCTTTTCCGTATATATAAAATTATTTAGTTGACCCTGTATTTCCAAAGGAGATCAGCCTTTGTTCGTATTGTCAACATGTACGCATGTCCTATATAGTTTATACACTAAAGCGTGCGTCCCTCCATATGTCAACTCCAAACTCTTGGAAAGGACCCTTAATTCCAGTTCGGCTTTTATTCACAACCACTCTACTTTTTTCTCTTTATCTCTTTTACACTGCCGGGGGTTTGGCGAGCCGGCTCACGCACATACACTCAACAATGTCTCATATCTTCTGTTTACTTCACATCACATCAGTCCAGTCAGAATTTACTGTTCACCACAGTCAGACTTCTACTGTGACTTTCCCATTCTGGCCAATTTTCAGCTGCTGCCTAATCCAATGTTCCAAAATCTGTACAAATACACAGCGCACTTTAAAGTTCAAATTTAGCAGCTGTCCCTGCATGCAGGAACTACAAGACGGTGAGAGAAATGTCCCTTACTGCTTTTACGTTCAATTTGGCATGAACCTTGTTGCTTACCAGGCAAGGCTGGGCGCCAACAAAGGACAAGCATGTGCTATATTAGGAGGAAAAATTCATACCTGTTGAACGCTCCGCACAGCAGATCCCGTGGAGGAGCCCAGCCGTTCGGTCTGCAGGTCCAAGCGATCACGTCAGGGTCACCAATTATATTGTAGAAAGCGTTGTCTACAAAAAAGCAGTCCAGGACACACTTCTCCGTCTCGGGGATTTATTGTATCAAAAAGGTTTCTGACCATGGCAGGTCCATCACGAATCAACTCATCAGCTGTCTCACCAACAAATCCCAAATACTGATACAGGCGTGCACTTCTTATACAGTTTTTTGGACATTCTCAGACAGTCATATCACATGACATTCAAGACATTCGTCAAACCTTTGAAATGTAGAATGTTGTGCTTCTGCACCTTGACATTGACAAGGGTACATTTTGTCACTAATATATAGGCCCCAGTTTATGTTGTGTCTTAATCGGTCTTGAGAATGCGTCTTGTGTCTGTTACCCAGGTGCCAATCTCTGTTGTCTCACATACCGTGGATACTAAACTTTTTGCAATTCTACAGTGTCCCTCAACACTTTGTCTGTTCATAATACACAATTCTCTAACACAACTCACAAATTTATTTTTGAAGAATGTGGTGGGCAGTGCATTTCAACCATTGGCCTTCACTGACGTCATCATTTTGTGATGTTAAATTAACACACCTCATAATAACATTACTATGCAAATGGACTTGAGAATTTACACATATTACATCACCCATAATGTAGGCTCATCAAGCAACATTTAATGACTAGATCATTTAAAATCAATTAGTCCTAGAATTGTTTACATTATTGTGCCGGTAACAATTTGTTTTATCCCCATTAGGTTCCCGGGGCCCAATATTTCTAGTCCTGCTGCCCTTCCACCTGGTCCCTTGCACACAAAACACATCCACTCTTCTTCTCTCCATGATGTCAGCTAGCTCCCTACCTTTCCCTGGATGCCCTTCCTGACACAACCCTCACCATTTATCCGGGCTTGGGAATTGCACTAAAAAACACTGGCTTGTGCTCCCTAGTGGCTGGGTTGTTTGTTGAAATATAAGAAAGAAAAAAAGACTTACAGAAATTCCCAGATCTTGGTGCCGTTCACCACAAATGGATCTTGCGACTCTGTCTGTACGTCTACAGTAAGAGCATCATCCCAAGAACCCAAGAGTTTGGTCTGCTCCTGTTGTTATTATGCTGCTTCACCTTGTTCACGTCTATATGAGCATGTGTGTCCTCTCATGTCTATGAGTGTGTGTGTTGTGTCCTCTCATATCTGTGTGTGTGTGAGTTCTCTCATGCCTAGGTGTGTGTGTTTTAAATTGGTTTTCATGTAAAAGTAATCTGACTGTTAATCACTTCCCAATCTACAGGCTGCAACAGTTGCTGAGGCTGGTGTTTTTCCATCTCCTCTTTGATGTTCAGCTCACTCAATAATGAGGGGAAATTCCTTATGTGTGGCATATGAAATATTTCTACTAATTGTGGACTGTATTACCCTACCAGCTTTTGTGGATATGGGACAAGCATGATATACAGCAGAAAACAGAACTCTTTGCAAAAAGTCATGGATGTAATTTTAACAAAATCAGGGGCAGTCTATACCGGAGCAGATATTAGCAGTGCCTTAGCATTCTCAAAAGCTCTCTGACACGGTTTCTCCCCCTGGTTTTTTTGGACAAAGCAGGTCTGTAAGGGGAGCGACTACAGTGGAAAAACTACGAAAACTGCGGTAATAGCCCACCATACCTAAGAACCTGCGCAACCACTGAGGATCAACAGGAGCAGGGCAGTGCAGGATCGCTGAAACCTTAGCATCTACCGGACACACTTGACCCCCTCCGACGACTCCACTGAGGTAGGTGACTGTCACCTTACTAAATTCACACTTAGTCAAGTTGATGGTGAGTTCACGCATCTGATCAAGATGTGCAGGCCAAGAAGTGCTATACAGGATTATATCATCTAAATAGGCTTCACAGCCGGTATTCATCAACCTCTGAAATAGGCTGGGGCATTATGCATTCCAAAGGCCATGACACAATAAACTAAAAAATTATCTGGAGTAACAAATGCAGATATTTCCTTAGCCCTACTCGTAAGCGGTATTCTGGGCCAGAATAACTCTGGGCCAATAAAAATGCTGGCATGACCAGCGACACCATCATGAGCTACTGACAAAATTTTATCACTATTTAAGGACAGTACCACAATCTGAAGGACCGAATTAAACTGATTAGGAGCACTCCATTTCCTCAACACCCCGTACTGAAAGAAAAAAACACTGCGGCTCTTTATCCAGATCAACATCACCCGAAGCCAAGTGAGGCAAGAAAGTCATCTGTTTTTTGAGCAGGTTCTGGTTCTGACTTCTCACTAAATCCAATCAAAGAATGGGTCAGTGGACAAATCATTAAGATTATAAAAGAAGACATCTAATGAATCAAAATCAAGAGTTCATTTTCCTTCTGGAAAGCGGAAGCTTCTTTTGCCATAGCGCGAGTAATGACACAGGCTTGAAACACATCTGAGTGTTCACGCACACACTCATGATTGTCAGACTTATCAGGAACTGAAACAACTTGAGGCAGAACTTCCGAATAGCATTTACCCCATACAGAATCTCCTCCAACGTTATTTCCAAGTACGAAAAAAACACGAATGGGCAACAACTCATAAACCCCTACAGTGACTATGCCAGTAATCATATTAGAACACGAATGTAATGCAGCGGTACAACAGTTGATCCCATTTTAAAACCTTGGACAGTTTTGGTGGCATCAGACAAGGGTAGGGTACTAAAATAAAGGACTTCACAGCTCCAGTGTCTTGCAAAATCCGAGTTTTATGTATCTCTCTAGACAAAGACACAAAACCATCACTTATAAAAAGTTCATAACTTGTCTTTATGTCACCAGAGGCTTTGGTCTTAGGTATAGCAGATTTCAAAACTGTTATTAAACCACAGCCTTTGGCAGCATGTTTCTTTTTTAACACTGGACACACTTCCACCAAATGTCCGTGCCTTTTACAATAGAAACAGACCGACCCAGAATGATGAGAAGGCCCTTATGAGGATTAGACTGAGAATCTTGAAACAGAGACCCATGTATGTCTTTAAACCTAGCACGATGGATTAAAGCAAATTCATTAGCCATGACAGCAGCCTCATGCAAAG
Organism: Paraplagusia blochii; assembly: GCA_016785265.1. Taxonomy (NCBI): domain Eukaryota; kingdom Metazoa; phylum Chordata; class Actinopteri; order Pleuronectiformes; family Cynoglossidae; genus Paraplagusia; species Paraplagusia blochii. Next base: position 172,076 of record JAFBJS010005987.1, on the reverse strand, counting down.
TCTCCACTTAACGCTCATTAAGATAAGTAGAAACAGCAGTGGGCAAACAGTCTTTAAAATCCTCCAGGAAAATTAATTCACGCAGTTTATTTAGGCCATCTACTTCTTTAGCAGAACAAAAACAATCGAAAAGTGTTTCCTTGTCCCCCGCAAACTCAAGGTTTGATGGGTAACTTTTTGTATCACCTAAAACGCTGTCTGTAGGCTTCAGGAACAAGCTGGTAGCAAAATAAGATGGATGCTTTGACCTATCATAGTTGGAAATTTGTTCAAGAGACAATGAGGCATACTCCTAAGCACGGCCGGCGAAAACTGGCTGGAGTGTGCAAGCAGTTTTGAGGGTTAAAGCGACCCTCATGCCATCTGAGCACTAAAACTAGGTGTTTTTGCTGCTACACCTCAAAATCTAACCAAAACTCACCTCACTAGTCTTCAGTGGTGTCCCCTACCAGGCATACATTACCCGTCAAGAGTATGCAACAGACCAGTGGTGCAGTCTACTACAGCCTCCGAAACACTGAGTAAGGATGACCACCAAAAACAATAGACTGAAAGAAAAAAGTGGTACTCAAAAAAAGTAGTCTCGATAAAACACAGTTTGCTACTTAAGAGGATTCAATAAGGATGAGCCTATATTATGTTACAACCCGTTAGATGGAAGGAGGTATGTGGAAGTCAGTGAGTCCTCTGAACACCAATCACTCAGATAAAGTTCAATACAGAGCTTTATTTTCAGTTAGTCAAACAGTTGCCCGGCTGTACGGCTTTGTCAGCCTCACAGACGCACAGAGCTCAATCTCTGCTCTCTCCAGTCCCACACAGAATGTGTCTTTGTTTGTCCGTCATCTCCCCCTCCTGTGAACCCGGCTCCTACTTATGACAGGAGAGGAACAATTAGTGGAAGTGTCACCACCTGTGCACAGTGCACCATCAGCCTCGCCACTCACCTGCTCTCTCAGCTGCAGCTGTGCGCTAACCACTGCCCCGCCCTCACATACCTCCACCGCTGGACTGAGGCCGACAGACTGTCCGGCCGAGCAAACTCCCCCGCCGTTTCCCTCCTCCCCCCAGTCGTCAGGGGACGAGAAAGAAAGTCCGCCACCGCCATCTGTACTTCCGGCCTGTGAATGACCTTAAAGTTATATGGTTGCAAGGCCAGGTACCACCGTGTGATCCTGGCGTTGCTGTCTTTCATGCGGTGGAGCCACTGGAGCGGAGCGTGGTCCATGTGTTCCGCCCAGCTGCCACTATGGATGATGACATCAGCCAAATACACAGCAGCTTGGCAGCATGTGGGCGGAGCACTCTGTCCATGAGGCGTTGGAAGGTGGCCGGGGCACTAAAAAACCCGAACGGAAGTGTGACAAATTGGTACAAACCCTACGGAGTGGAGAACGCCGATTTCTCCTTAGATTGTGGCGATAAGGGAATCTGCCAGTAACCTTTGGTTAAATCCAATGTCGTATAAAATTGAGCCGTACCAAGCCGATCCAAGAGTTTGTCCACCCGGGGCATTGGATATGCATCAAATTGTGACACCTCGTTGACTTTCCTGTAGTCAACACAGAAACGGACAGACCAGTCTTTCTTACCCACCAGAACTACGGGGCTGCTCCAGGCGCTGTGTGACTCTTCAATAACTCCCATTTCCAGCATCTGTTTTAGTTCCTTCTGCACCACTTTACGTTTGTGCATAGGAAGACGGTACAGCCGTGAACGCACCGTCACACCCAGCGGTGTTTCTATGTGATGTTGTATGAGAGTGGTGCGTCCTGGAAGAAAGGAGAACACATCAGAAAATTCCTGCTGGAGCCCTTCCACGTCCGCTTTCTGAGCCGACGTGAGGGATTTGTCACCCAGAGGAGAGCTCGGACCAGGAGCCCCCACTGCCGGACCGAGATCATCCTCGTCTCTCACCGTCAACATCAGGGCGACCGCTTCTGGCTCCACCCACCCCTTTAACAGATTTAAATAATAAATCTGAGTGTCTCCTCTCCTATCTGAACGCTCCACCTCATAATCAACATCACCAACTCTCCGTGTAACTACAAAAGGTCCTTGCCACTTTGCAAGGAGCTTTGATGCTGAAGATGGGAGGAGCACCAGGACTTTGTCTTCTGGCGCAAAGTGCCGTAGTTTAGCTCCCCTGTTATACAGACGCTTCTGACCTTCCTGAGCCCTGAGCAAATTAACCCGTGATTCCTGCTTGAGTGAGTGTAGCTTTGCTCTAAGGTCCAGAACGTATTGAATTTCATTTTTACTTGGGCTTGGACCTTCCTCCCAGCTTTCCTTAAACAGGTCCAACACGCCCCTCGTCTTTCTGCCGAACAACAATTCAAAAGGGGAAAAGCCCGTGGAGGACTGGGGAACCTCCCGCAATGCAAATAACAGGGGATCTAACCATTTATCCCAACTTGGACTGTCCTCCTGAATGAACTTCCGGATCATAGATTTCAGCGTCTTATTCAGCCGCTCCACCAGCCCGTCAGTCTGAGGGTGGTAGACGCTGGTTTGAATAGACTTGATACCTAATAACCGGTACAGTTCTTTCAGTGTCCGTGACATGAAAGATGACATGAATACCAGGCCAGTAAAACCGATCAGTGATGCGGTCTAGCGTTTTCTGGCTGCCCATGTGACCAGCCATTGGATGATGATGATGAGCTGCCTGGGGTATAACCTCCCGGTGACTCCTCGGCACAAACAGCTGGGTGCACGTGCCGCCGCCACGCGTCTCCTGGCACACTCTATACAATCTGTCCCTGATCATAATAAAATATGGAAATGATAATGCAGACGAAGGTCTCACAAGCTGGCCATCAATTTTTACCACTTGATCAAAAGCAGCGCGTAAGGTGTTATCAAGCGCCTGCTCTAATGGAAAATCCTCAGCGGGACTGAACACAGGTGCGCGCCGAGACGCTGCCACTGGCTCCGCGCACTCCCGCAGAGGTTGCAGTGTGCACTGCATCTACATTATCATTTCTGGATGACTGTGTACCAGTCCTGAGTAGTTTTTCAAAACCCAGCCAATCAGTTCCCAATACTACAGAGTGTGAGAGCCTGGAGCTGACCGCAAAACTGACACGCCACTCCTTCCCGTCACAGCGAATCGTAACAGCTGTAACCGGGTACCGGTGGACATTGCCGTGCACACACTTTACCTTCACCACAGCCCGTCGATTAAAAGCCCCGGGTGGAATCAGGCTTGCATGGATCAGAGACTGCTGACAGCCTGAATCCAAGATTGCCTGATGTATACACCCCTGGATCCTTACCGGAACGCTGTATGTCCCTCTGGATCGGGGGAGGGGCGCTGGGGTTCCACCCACCTGGATCACCTGCCCAACCTCCAATGATGGACCATTTCGCGGCACGTGACCCAACGCTCCTGCCCAGGCGTCTGACCGGTTCCCTGTGGGGTTGATGCGGCACTGCAGGAACCCAGAACCTGTATGCGAAGAGAAGAGGAAATCTTAGAGGGGATTTTATGCTCGGCTCGGTGCTGTAGAGACTCAGTGGTCACGCTGTAGGAAATAAACCGCAAGATGGTCCTCTGCCAGGGTAACCGCCTCCTGCAGGCTGAATCCCGCAACTGCTGGGCGAGGTGAAGGGACGGTCTGCCTCTCCCATCCTCGCTCCCCGAAAACGACGTCGGTGGTCCTCGGGGGAGTAGCCCAGGCGATCCAAAACTGCTTTCCTGACGTCTTGGTAATGTCCCCTAGCGGCCGCTGGCAGGGCTAACACCGCAGTCTGTGCCTCTCCGGAGAGCAGCGGCAGCAGACGAACTGCCCACTCCTCCTCTGGCCAGCCACACGCCGCTGCAGTCGTGGTGAAGGCATCCAAAAAAGACTGCGGGTCATCCGTCTCCGTCATCTGCTGAAGGGTAAAGCTCGCCAGGGAGACCCCTGCTGTCGGAGATGACATCTCCTGCCCTGCCCTGGTCAACTGCTAGGCGAAGACCCCAAGCTGTGCGCGCACCTCTGCCACCTGCTGCTGGTGAGCCACCACCTGGTCCCGGTGCATGGCCACAACTTTCCGCATCAATTGCGTTAGAATTTCTAACTGCCTTTCTGTCATGGTGTTCAGGCTAGTTGCCTAGTTGTGGAAGTCAGTGAGTCCTCTGAACACCAATCACTCAGATAAAGTTCAATACAGAGCTTTATTTTCAGTTAGTCAAACAGTTGCCCGGCTGTACGGCTTTGTCAGCCTCACAGACACACAGAGCTCAATCTCTGCTCTCTCCAGTCCCACACAGAATGTGTCTTTGTTTGTCCGTCATCTTCCCCTCCTGCGAACCCGGCTCCTATTTATGACAGGAGAGGAACAATTAGTGGAAGTGTCACCACCTGTGCACAGTGCAGCATCAGCCTCGCCACTCACCTGCTCTCTCAGCTGTAGCTGTGCGCTAACCACTGCCCTGCCCTCACAAGGTATAACAATCGACTCTTAGACCATACAACGAGTGTAGTTTATTAACAAGCATAATTTTACAAAATTAGAGTAATTTTGAATAGTAGTACAAAAGTAGCTTAACCAAAACAACGTGTAGTTCACAAGCCACCCTGAAATGCAGCAAGCATTCCTCCAGGCACAGGTTAAAAAAGGATGGCTCTGCTCTCGCTGAATGGCAACCCCTGAAAACAATAAGGCAAAGAGGGGAAAAAAGCAAGAGGGAAACTATGCCACCAACTAGACATAGAGGGACATAACACTGTGTATTCTGCTGCGGTGATGCCGTATAAACACCACACAGGATGTTTGTACGATGTAGAGTAGGTGAAATTATGCTTCCACAGTGGAGGAGGAAGTGTGATGGTCTGGGGTTGTTTTGCTGAATCCAGGGTGGGTGACTTGTTCAGAGTGAGAGGCACCCTGAACCAAAACGGCTACCACAGCATCCTGCAGCCCCATGCAATACCCACTGGTATGAGTCTAGTTGGTCAGGGGTTCGTCTTATAGCAGCATAAAGACCCAAAACATAAGTCCAAGCTATGCCAGAACGAGCTTGCGAAAAAAGAACAGGCTGATAAACTTGAAAACAGAGTGGCCAGCACAGTCTCCAGACCTAAATCCCATCCAGCTGGTTTGGGATGAAATGGACAGAAAAGTGAAAGCAAAGCAACCCACAACTGCCACATATTTAAGGTAACTTCTGCAAAAGACATGGAAACGACCTTTGAAGAATATTTGATTGCTATTGTAGAAAGAATGCCTTGTGTGTTTAGCTGTTATATCTGCCAAAGGTGGTTACTTTGATGAGTCAACAGTTTTGAATACATTTTGGTCTATAAATTGACTCCATAATTTCTTTTTTGACTCCAATTGCTAAGTTGTACTATGCTTTCACGTCTGAGTGCAATGAGACATTAAATGGCATCATTTTCAGTAAAAACACTGGAAAAATTGGGGTGTTCTAAAACTTTTGACCGGTAGTGTATATCCTGCAGAAATCCATGTAGATGCACGACATGGGCAACTAGTAGATCCACTGTTTTTGTAGCTGAAGATAGCTTAGAGCGAGGAACAAAATGAACAGCTTTAGAGAATTGATCTACAATAGTTAAGATACAGGTGTTGCCTGCAGATCGTGGCAGATCAGTGACAAAATCCAAGTCAATGTGGGACCAAGGACACTTTGGAATTTGGAGTGGCTATAGTAATCTCGAAGGAGCTTGTGTTGTGTCTAGTTCAAGGCAATTATCGTTTATGCAGTTACAAATTCCAAGGTGTCCTGTAAAAGGGTAGGCCACCAGAATTGTTGAGAGATAAACTTAAACATCTGATGGAAATCTGGGTGACAGGCAAGGCTCCTCCACCTCCCAGGTTACGGCTGCCACAATCAGGGGGAAGAATGTTAGTGCATGTCTCTCTCACCTAGTCTCCCATGTCTGGATCTCTGAGACGAGACAAAGCATCTGGCCCGAAACTCAAGGTGTGAGAGAGAGGCGGAAATGTTGAAGAAAAAGAGCCCACCAACAGATTTTTGTGGTCAATCCTAATTATGAATGGATTCTCTGCTCCCTCCAGGCAATGTCTCCATTCCTCCAATGCCAGGATGTAAGACAGTAAGTAAGTAAGAAAGTAAGTTCTGGTCGTGGGGTGAACAATGTGAGAGCACAGTTCCCACTCCTATGTCTGAGGCATCTTTTTCCACAATGAACTGAAGTGCTGGATCTAGATGGACCAAGACAGGGGCAGTGGTAAACAAATTTGTTGAATGATTAAACGCCTCTGGGGACAAAAACAAAAGTGAGTTTAGCAGAAGTTAGCTTGGTTAGAGGATTGACAACTTAATTTTGAATAGAGCAACAATAAAAACGAGCAAATCCCAGAAATCTTATCAACAACAACTGTTTCCAGTTAGTGGGTGTTGGCTAGCCTCGCCACTGCTTCAATTCATGCTGGGTCTGCTCTTACCAGCCCCTTTTTAATTTGTCCAAGAAAAGGTATAGTGGCCAGGTGAAAACTGCATTTCTTGGCTTTGATGTACAACTGGTTCTCCAAAAGACGCTGGAACAGAAGTCGAACACACAGAACTTTATATGTTCGGTTGAATTTCTGGAAAAAATTTAAATGTCCTTACCAGGTGGTAGGCGTTGTGTAAATGAAAAAAAAAAGACAGCTTGTTGAAGGGGGTCAGAGGCAAAGTTCATTAGAGATAATGGATACTTGTTTTTCACTGGCAGCAATACATCCTTCTAAGTTAGGAGGTGGTCAACTTTCATCCTCAAGACTTTTTCAAAGCCAGTCCATACTGCAGTGACAAGCTGTGAGGGCGGGGCAGTGGTTAGCGATCAGCTGCGGCTCGGAGAGCGGAGCAGTGGTGAGGCTGACGCTGTACCGGGCGCAGGTGAGCGCAATTCTTCTAATCAGATCTCTCCCTGTATTAGTAGGAGCCGGGACCACAGGAGGAGAGATGAGCTGAGACATGCTGCAACTGCAGAGAGAGAGCTGTCGTTTCATGCAGCCTAGACCCAGAGATGTTTTGTGTCGGTAAGAGACATTTTATGTTGAGAAACTTTATGTTAAGAAAACAGCGACAGACTGAGCTGGTATTAAAAAGTCCTTAAACTTGTATAGCTGTCGGTGTGCCTTTTGTCCAGAGAACCCAGAAACACATCACATTTGGCGCAAGGAATGGAACAGCGGCAGATTGATGCATTGGCGGCGATGCTGGGAGAGGTCGTCGCCATGCATCGAGACCAGGTGGCGGCTCAACGCGAGCAGCTGGCAGAGCTGCGGGGAGCGAGGCTGGGACCGACCGACAGACCGTTCACCTACGCCCAGCAGCTGCGTGATTCTGCCGCTAGGTGGCTGCAGCCGGGGGAGTCGACGGGGGAGACGAAGATGCTGGAGGCCATTGTGTTGGAGCAGTTCATCGGGGGTCTTCGGCCCAGGACAGGTGACAGGGTAAGGTGTCATTGCCCGGACAGCCTGCAGGGGGCAGTCAGTCCAGCAGACGATCATCTGGCAGTTCATCCCCAGCAGCCAGGGATGGGATCAGCGAGATCGGAGGGACGCCCAACGCCGATGCCCAGACGGAGGACAGTGACCACCTCTGCCCCTGTTATGAGCCCCCAGCTAGACCAAAACCTCCTCTCCTCTGTTACAGGTCCCGGGCGCACGGAATGCTGTCTCAGCCCCGCAGAGAGCCGCTCAGGCGTCTGGGCAGGAGTGTTGGGGGTGCGGACAGCTCCGACACGTGCGCCGTGACTGTCCATCCATGGAGGTGGGGCAGGTGATCCGAGTTGACGGCGCCCAGCACCCCTCTCCAGGTCCAGAGGGACATACAGCGTTCCAGTAAGGATCCAGGGGTGTATATATCAGGCAATTGTGGATTCAGGCTGTCAGCAGTCTCTGATTCACGAGAACCTGATTCAACCCGGTGCTTTGGATAACGGGCTGTGGTGAAGGTTAAATGTGTTCACGGAGATGTTCACCGGTACCCTGTTGCATCTATTGGGGTCCATTATAATGGGGGAGAAGTGGCCCGTCCATTTTGCGGTCGGCTCTCACCTGTCACACTCTGTGGTGTTAGGAACTGATTGGCGGGGATTCCACAGTTTATTAGGGGACTGTTCCTGGTCATTGACAAAAGATAATGTGGGCACAGTGCTGAGCCGCTGCCACTGGCTGTGCTGAGGATTTCCCACTGGAGCAGGCGCGTGACAGCACTTTGCGCGCCTTGCTGGACTGGGTGGCCAAAATTGATAGTCAGCTGGTCCAGCCCGGCACTACATTGTCGTTTCCCTATTTTTCAATGATCAGAGACAGACTCTACAGAGTGTGTCAAACGTGTGACGGCAGCGGGTGTGCTCAGCTGTTAGTGCCGAGGAGTCTCACATCGGCTCATCATCACCCGATGGCTGGGCATATGGGCTGCCAGAAAACATTAGACCGCATCACGGAACAATTTTACTGGCCAGGCATTCAGGCTGAGTGCCAGAGGGTAAATCCGCCCGCCACACCGCATGCCCCACTGCGCCTGTTGCCGCTGATAGAGGTCCCGTTTGAACGTATTGGAATGGATCAAATTGGGCCGTTCCATCACAGTGCACGCGGGTACCGGTTTGTTCTGGTAGTAATAGACTTCGCCACGAGATATCCGGAAGCCGTGGCGCTACGTAACATCTCTGCAAAGAGTGTTGCGGACGCGCTTTTCTGGATCATCTCGCGGGTCGGGATCCCGAAGGAGATCCTGACAAATCAGGGAACATCTTTTATGTCACGGACTATGAAAGAACTATACAGATTATTAGACATCAAGTCTATTCGGACCAGCGTCTACCACCCTCAGACTGACGGGCTGGTGGAGCGGTTGAATAAGATTCTGAAGTCTAAGATCAGGAAGTTCATTCAGGAGGACAGTCCAAGCTGGGATAAGTGGTTAGACCCCCTGTTGTTCGCAGTGTGCGAGGTTCCCCAGGCCTCCACGGGATTTTCCCCTTTTGAATTGTTGTTTGGCAGGAAGCCCAGGGGCGTGTTGGACCTAATTAGAGAAAGCTGGGAGAAAGGTCCAAGTGCCAGCAAAAATGAAGTTCAATACGTTCTGCACCTTAGAGCAAAACTACACTCACTCAGGCAGGAATCACGGGTTAATTTGCTTAATTAGCAGCCCTGTAGTTCTAGTGGGTAAGAAAGACGGGTCTGTTCGGTTCTGTGTTGACTACAGAAGGGTTAATGAGGTGTCACGTTTTGATGCTTATCCAATGCCCCGGGTTGACGAACTCTTGGATCGGCTTGGTACAGCTCAATTTACCAGGTAAGTGTGCAGTTGGATGGAGGGAGGTACGGTATCTGGGACACTGCTTGGGGCGGGGTCAGGTGCTTCCGCAGCTGGATAAGACAGCAGCGATCGCATCCTGACCGCATCCCAAGTCTAAAAAATGAGGTTAGACAGTTCTTGGGGCTCGTGGGGTATTACCAGCGTTTCATCCCACAGTTCGCTGACTTGGCCAGTTCGCTGACTTGGCCAGCCCCCTGACGGATCTGACCCGTGCCTCAGATCCGGTCCAATGGACGGAGCAGTGTAAGCAGGCATTTGAGCAGCTGAAGCGGGCTCTCTGTGGTAAGCCACTGATGTTCACACCTAACTTTTCTCTCCCTTTTATGCTGCAGACTGACGCGTCAGGCAGAGGGCTGGGGGCAGTGTTGTCCCAGCGGGTGCAGGGCATCGACCGACCTGTCGTCTACATCAGCCGTAAGCTGTCCGACCGGGAAAGTCGGTACAGCACGATAGAGAAGCCGTGCTTGGCCATCAGATGGGCGGTCGGCGCCCTGCATTATTACCTCCTGGGACGCCCTTTCACTCTCTACTCGGACCACGCTCCGCTCCAGTGGCTCCACCGGATGAAAGACAGTAACGCCAGGATCACACGGTGGTACCTGGCGTCTCTCCAGCACTGGGCCGAGCAGAAAATCCCCTCTAAGATTTCCTCTTCTCTTCGCATACAGGTTCCGGGTTCCTGCAGTGCCGTATCAACCCCACAGGGAGCCGCTCAAATGCCTGGGCAGGAGCGTTGGGGGGGCGGACAGCTGGGTCGCGTGCCGCGAAATGGTCCATCATTGGAGGTTGGGCAGGTGATCCAGGTGGACGGAACCCCAGCGCCCCTCCCCCGATCCAGAGGGACATACAGCATTCCGGTAAGTATCCAGGGGTGTATACATCAGGCAATCTTGGATTCAGGCTGTCAGCAGTCTCTGATCCATGCAAGCCTGATTCCACCCGGGGCTTTTGATAGACGGGCTGTGGTGAAGGTAAAGTGTGTGCACTGTGTTGTCCACCGGTACCTGGTTACAGCTGTTACGATTCGCTGTGACGGGAAGGAGTGGCGCGTCAGTTTTGCGGTCAGCTCCAGGCTTTCACACTATGTAGTATTGGGAACTGATTGGCTGGGTTTTGAAAAACTACTCAGGACTGGTACACAGTCGTACAGAAATGATAATGTAGATGCAGTGCTCACTGCAACCTCAGCGGAGGCGCAGCGGGAGCGCGCGGAGCCAGTGGCAGCGGCTCGGCGCGCGTCTGTGTTCAGTCCCGCTGAGGATTTTCCATTAGAGCAGGCGCGTGATGACACCTTACGCGCTGCTTTTGATCAATTAAAAAAAATTGATGGCCAGCTTGTGAGACCTGGGTCTGCATTATCATTTCCGTATTTTATTATGATCAGGGACAGATTGTATAGAGTGTGCCAGGAGACGCGTGGCGGCGGCACGTGCACCCAGCTGTTGGTGCCGAGATGTCACCGGGAGGTTATACTCCAGGCAGCTCATCATCATCCAATGGCTGGTCACATGGGCAGCCAGAAAACGCTAGACCGCATCACTGATCGGTTTTACTGGCCTGGTATTCACGGGGATGTGCGCCGGTTCTGCGCGTCATGCCCTGAGTGCCAGATGGTAAACCCGCCCGCCACTCCGCGTGCGCCGCTGCAGCCACTGCCGCTGATGGAGGTTCCATTCCAGCGTATTGGAATGGACCTCATCGGGCCGTTTCACCGCAGTGCACGTGGGTAGCGGTTTGTTCTGGTAGTCATAGACTACGCCACGAGATATCCGGAAGCCGTGGCGCTGCGTAATATTTCTGCAAAGAGTGTTGCTGATGCGCTTTTCCAGATCATCTTTCGGGTCGGAATCCCGAAAGAGATTCTGACAGATCAGGGAACATCTTTCATGTCACGGACACTGAAAGAACTGTACCGGTTATTAGGTATCAAGTCTATTCGGACCAGTGTCTACCACCCTCAGACTGACGGGCTGCTGGAGCGGCTGAATAAGACGCTGAAATCTATGATCCGGAAGTTCATTCAGGAGGACAGTCCAAGTTGGGATAAATGATTAGATCCCCTGTTATTTGCAGTGCAGGAGGTTCCCCAGTCCTCCACGGGCTTTTCCCCTTTTGAATTGTTGTTCGGCAGAAAGCCGAGGGGCGTGTTGAACCTGTTTAAGGAATGCTGGGAGGAAGGTCCAAGCCCAAGTAAAAATGAAATTCAATAAGTTCTGGCACCGTTCAATACGTTCTTTGATGCGTATCCAATGCCCCGGGTGGACGAACACTTGGATCGGCTTGGTACGGCTCAATTTTATACGACATTGGATTTAACCAAAGGTTACTGGCAGTTTCCCTTATCGCCAGAATCTAAGGAGAAATCAGTGTTCTCCACTCCGTACGGTTTGTACCAATTTGTTACACTGCCGTTCGGGTTGTTTGGTGCCCCGGCCACCTTCCAACGCCTCATGGACAGAGTGCTCCGCCCACATGCTGCCTACGCTGCTGCGTATTTGGATGATGTCATCATCCATAGTGGCAGCTGGGCGGAACACATGCAGCACGTAACAGCGGTGTTACAGTCCTTGAGGCAGGCGGGGGTCACAGCCAACCCAGGTAAGTGTGCAGTTGGACGGAGGGAGGTACGGTATCTGGGACACTGCTTGGGGCGGGGTCAGGTGCGTCCACAGCTGGATAAGACAGCAGCGACTAAAAAGGAGGTCAGGCAGTTCTTGGGGCTAGTGGGATATTACCAACGATTCATCCCACAGTTTGCAGATCTGGCCAGCCCCCTGACGGACCTGACCCGTAAGAGTGCCTCAGATCCGGTCCAGTGGACGGAGCCGTGCCAGCGGGCGTTTGAGCAGCTGAAGCGGGCTCTCTGTGGTAAGCCACTGATGTTCACACCTAACTTTTCTCTCCCTTTTATGCTGCAGACTGACGCGTCGGGCAGAGGGCTGGGAGCAGTGTTGTCCCAGCGGGTGCGGGGCACCGACCGACCCGTCGTCTACATTAGCCTTAAGCTGTCCGACAGGGAGAGTCGGTACAGTACTGTGGAGAAGGAGTGCTTGGCCATCAGATGGGCGGTCGGCGCCCTGCGTTATTACCTCCTGGGACGCCCTTTCACTCTCTGCTCGGACCACGCTCCGCTCCAGTGGCTCCACCGCATGAAAGACAGCAACGGCAGGATCACACGGTGGTACCTGGCGTTGCAACCGTATAACTTTAAGGTCATTCACAGGCCAGGAGTACAGATGGCGGTGGCGGACTTTCTCTCTCGTCCCCTAACGACTGGGGCGGAGAAGAGGGATGGCGGGGGAGTTCGCTCGGCCGGACAGTCTGCCGGCCTCAGTCCAGCGGTGGAGGTATGTGAGGGCGGGGCAGTGGTTAGCGCACAGCTGCAGCTGAGAGAGCAGGTGGATGTGGGCTGATGCTGCACTGTGCACAGGTGATGACACTTCCACTAATTGTTCCTCTCCTGTCATAAGTAGGAGCCGGGTTCACAGGAGGGGGAGATGACAGACAAACAAAGACACATTCTGTGTGGGACTGGACAGGGCAGAGACTGAGCTCTGTGTGTCTGTGAGGCTGACAAAGCTGTGCAGCCGGGCAACTGTTTGTCGATAACTGAAAATAAAGCTCTGTGTTGAACTTGAGTTGAATCTGAGTTATTGGTGTTCAACACAGAGCTTTATTTTCAGACTCACTGACTTCTACAATTAGTTAATGCGCTTTGGCTGAGGAACGAATGCGCGTTAGTTTGTAATGTGAACCCAAACGGGGAGTGAAACTGGTTATGCGTCACAGCGAATACCGAATTAAGTGCCAGTGTGAAAACGGTAATAGAGTGCCAGTTCCGTTCAAGCCATCATCCCCCAGCAAATTGGTAGAAGATATTTTTCTAGCCACTGAATTAAGTGTATCTGTTCATTCATTCATAGATCTTCATTGTTTATAGAATACAGAGTCAAAGGGGCAGCAGTCTCCATGATTGCTTCGCAAATCGCAGTACTCTATACTGTGAGTCTTTCTATAAATCCACTGCAAGCAATGTGAGTTAGGATGGTGGTATGCACAGAGCGCCTCAGTGGCTACTAGTAGATTCGAGTTTGAAGACACAAGACCACTACCTTAACTGCCAGGCCACCACTGCCGTGTGTATATGTGTGTGTGTATACTTAAATAAGTTTAAAATACAATACTGTGGTGCTCTGAGAATAGCTGCACCCCTATACTTACAGTATAATATAGTGTGTTCTGGGGGCAATTGACCGTTGACTGTGACACAGCAACAGATAAGTGGTTGTGACTGAATGAGAACATTTGCAGCCTAACCTGCTTCTTCTGCTCTCTATGTGTCTGGGTGCTTCGAGTAAGCTTGGAGGAATTAAGGCAGGACATTTGATGTTTATGCTGCATACTCCAGTGATCCATTTATTACTTGCCACTCCAAACCGAAAAACCAAGAGCCAGTATTTTACCCACCTCCAGGTCCTAAGAGCATTCTTGTAATAAGTGTCATTGCTGTTAATGTTAACAGTTATAAACACAATAGTTTTTCAATAACAAGTATAAGAAGTTTTAGAAAAAGCAAGCTCACAAGTCGTAAGGGAATGAGAATCAAGTGAAATCAAACAAGCACAAAATAAAAAAAAATACTGATTCATAACAGTGCTTTATTAAATGTGTAATCAGCCTCATCCTAGTAGAGCATCAGAACATTTAAAAGGTGTCACATAATTACACAAATTCACCTATTTCTGAAATTCACCAAGATGAACAGGTGTCAAATAAACTTATTTCACACAATAACAATGATAACTGGTTCAATTGTGGTTTCCCTTAAACAGGTGGACAAGGTATGTGATGTAACATTTGCTCAGATATTATGACTCATAAATTTACATTTTTTTCTTATAAATTACAATTTCTTTTGTTTTTGATTATTATTTTGTTAAGACTAGAGAAGGGAGGGCTTTATGGATAGTTTGTTTGTCTGTGGCTGTGTGGATGCATTCCGATTTGCTCATCGGAAGTGTGATGCATATAAACACCGCCTCTTTGGGAAGTCGGCGCCAGAGCGTTAACTCGTGACGGTCCAGGTTTTTGCATCTCGTTTCAAACTCAGATGGTTCTTTCTCCGGCCTCTTATTGTATACTTACAGTTGTTTGTTTTCATCCAGGACTAATTACTCACAGACTCACGGAAGGGGAGAAGGTCTAAGGGATTACTTCACGGTAACAGATTAGAGAGACGTCACTGCCACTTTCACGGAGGACCACATTACACCACTTAGGCACTTGTTGTAGTTTTTTGTTTCTGGAATTATTCACGTGCTTCCAAATTGTCGGAATAAATTCTTTGATTCTTGGCTTGGCTGTCTCTTGTTGGACTCGCGTTTGGATCCAGCCACTTATTCTTCTCATTTATACGAGAGAACATTAACATATTTATCTTACTGGGCCCCAAAGTTCTGAATTATTTCTTTTACACCATTCCTTTTAGGGTAAACAATTAATTACTACACTAAAGAGAATTACTAAACCTACATGTCACTAATGTATAAACAACTAAGTGGGCAACTTTCTTAGCTGATTCTCTCATAGCGTCTTTTTTGTCTTTTCAAGAGTGTGCCTTGATCACTTCCTACACTACCATACTATTTTAATTATTAAAAATAAATTGTTGTGTTAAGTAGAGAAAATGTATGGGTTATTTTATATGGTTTGTTAGATCTGCTGGGGGAGAGAAGCACTACTATGCCCCTCGCTTCCACCGTTCAGCCCTCCTTCGGCTGGGATTAGAACCTGGCAGCCTATTAGGCTGGGGCAGGGGGATGCTGGTTAAAAAAAATACAGTCCACAATCAGTAGAAATATTTTATGTGCAACACATTAAGGTCTGTGAAGATTCTCATTCATCCAGGTCATGATATCCAAAAGGGTTTAGTTGTAAGCAAGTGGACTTCTTCTTGAAGTTGAAAAACGTTTCATTCCTCTACTGAGGAACTTCATCAGTTTCTGGTTGTTGTTGGAGGGAACACTAGTAGTTATACTACTCTAGACCACTCCCTTCACCATTGGACAAAGGTGTGAAGAGTTGTTTTGGTCACACCTTTTTAGACAGAAACTGCTCCTGATGATGTTAATGAACAGTTTTCTTTCTTGTCACATGTCCAAATGTGAATGGGAGTCGTTGTTACACCTGTGTAGAGAAGCATACACTGGCATTGACATTTGGTTCCGAAAAGCCTACGAATTGGTTCCAAGGTGAAGGGACACAAAGCCGAACAAATTCTACACAGAGCACAGCAACAACTACTAAGCGAAAGGATAAGACAGGTATACTTTACTTTAGATAATTTAAAACAGGACTGACACCAGATTTGTCAACTACTGACAAAAAATTTACCCCTGACTAATGCAAAAAGTTTCCAAATTTGTTGAGAAGGCACCGTTAGCACAGCATTCCAAGAGCAAGGAGAGACAGCTAAGGATGTTTAACATCCTCCACTATAGAACACGTACTGTCACCCGAAGCTCTACAGAGACAACCCACAGGCAGCCAGGAACTACAGACTCCACAAGCCAGACGCATTGGGTGAAAAACCTGACAGGGACCTCAACAAGCCAGAAATAGTTGTCTTGGCAAAAGGACTAAGATCAGTGATGTGAAGCTGCAACCAGACGAAACCATGGTTTCATTTGACGTCACGTCGCTCTTCACCTGCATACCCACAACAGAAGCGGTAAAGGCACTAGGGGACAGATTACGGCAGGACAAGATGCTACACACCAGAACTGCCCTGAACTCTGCCTCAACACCACTTATTTCAGGTACAATGGATAATTCAAACAGAAGCACGGCTGTGCCATGGGCTCGCCAGTTTCACCCATTGTTGCAAACCTATACATGGGAAGCATAGAAACTCAAGCCTTAATCTCCTTGAGAGGGCAAAGCCAAGGCACTAGTTTCGTTATGTTGGCAAAACATGGGCCACAGTAAGAAGGCAAGAAGTGGAGACTTTTACTGAACAAATCAATTCAGTCAACAATTACATCAAATTCACCAGGGAGAAGAACAAGGATGAAAAACTTCCTTTCTGTGATTGCAAGTTATCTGTTGGGGAAAATGGAGACCTTGTCACAGATGTCTACAGGAAACCCACACATACTGACCAGTACCTACTCTTTGACTCTCACCACTCACTAGAACACAAACTCAGTGTCATCAGGACTGTGCAACTTCGGGCAGACAGCATTCCATCCGAAGCAGAGGGGAAAGAAAAAGAACACACACACATCAGACAGACCCTGAAAACTTGTGGCTACCCCAACTGGGCCTTTAGCAAAACAGGTAAAAGGAGGAACAAAGAAACCACTTCAAAACACCTCACAAATGGTCAGAACAGGAGGAAACACATGATGGTACCCTATGTTTCAGGACTATCTGAGAAACTACGTAGGATTTTTAGCAAACACAACATTCCTGTCCACTTCAAACCGGGCAACACACTCAGGAAGAAGTTAGTTCATCCCAAGGACAAAATTCCGAGGTAAAATCTTAACAATGTGGTCTATGCAGTTCAGTGCAGTGAAGAGTGTTCAGATCTGTATATTGGGGAGACTAAACAACCATTCCGCAAACGCATGGCCCAGCACAGGAGGGCGACCATATCAGGACAGGACTCAGCAGTTTATCTCCATCTCAATGAAAAGGGACACTCTTTCAAGGACTTAGAGGTGCATATTTTGGACAAGAAGGACAGGTGGTTTGAGAGATGTGTAAAGGAAGCCATCTATGCCCATCTAGAACAACCAACCTTGAATAGAGGGGGAGGTCTGCATCATCAATCACAGAGAGGATATGCAGCATGATAGAGAGAGATTTGATGCCAATCAACACAGTTGACGGTGCAGGATTTCAGGAGCTCGTTCTTCAGCCAGACTGACAACAGACTGTTGGACGGCTCTAAGTACAGAAAGTTACATTACAGTAACGTGTCACTACGCTGACGAGAACTGGCAGCTAAAATCCGCAGTCCTGATCACAACGAACATGACGGATAGACACACCGCTGACAATTTAGTTGACATGCTCAATGATGTTGTGGAGACTTGGGGACTCTCCGGTCGCGTTACAGCGTGTGTTCACGACAATGCTAGAAATATTGTTCAAGCAAACAACCCCACGCGAGTCAGCTGGAAATCAGTTGCATGCTTTGCATACACGCTAAATCTCACTGTCAATGATGGATTTACTGATGCTGAGGTAAGCAGAGCCATAGTGGCAGGGGGGGAGGTTGGTAAAACATTTCCACCACAGCACAATTGCAACCAAAGCCCTGGGAGAAAAGCAAAAACAAATGCAACTTCCACCTCATCGCCTCATTCAATCCTGTAAAACCAGGTGGAACTCAGTCTGCGACATGTTTGAACGCCTGGTCCAACAATGGTGGGCCGTGTTAGCCGTGTTACCAGACCGGTCCGTCACTAAACTGGCAGATGCTAGGACATTTGAGTTGAGGGACGACTACTGGCAGCTAATGGAAGATATGGCACCCGTTTTGGTAACCCTCTGCTGAGTCGGAGGTGTCAATCTCAAACACGTACCCCATCACGTTCAGGCTAATCAAAAATCACCTCAGCCCTGCAGACGGGGACAGCCAGAAAGTGGCCAAGTTCAACGCAAGAGTGCATAATTCACTGGGCGAACGCATGAAGGTATGTAATGTACCCATTAATTATTAAGACTAATATTTATTCAACAGTAGTAGTTATTAGTAATAATAATAATGGCGAAAACAATGGCTAATGTAGGCAACTTGTCATCATTGCCACTCGTTAGATCGTTTTTAATAATTGTAGGCTTTTATTTTCAACAGATTGAGTCTGATGACCTCGACTCATCCACCCCAATGGTCGCAACTATGCTTGACCCTCGCCACAAACACCTGGGATTTCTACCTCTGGCAACCAGGAGTTCAGCTCATTCCATTCTACTTGAACTGGCTACAGCAGAACATGGCAGTGTCACAGTAGTTGGTGCTGCCACTGCTGCAGACAACGGGGGCACTGTCCAGACAGCAGCGCCACAGCAACATATGGCTACTACATCTGCTATGAGTTTACTCCTGGGTGAAACCTATTCCAGTACCTGCAAAGGTGACGTGGAGAGCGAAGTGGACCTGTATCTAAAGGACCCTCCTGCACTCCTTGACTCTGATCCCATGTGCTGGTGGAAAGTTAATGAAGGGAGGTTTCCGACACTGGCAAATCTAGCACAACGGTGTTTGTGTATGCCAGGCACATCAGTCTCATCTGAATGTGTATTCTCAGTAGCTGGCCTCACTGTAAATAGGCTGCACACGCATCTTACTCCTGATCATGTTAACATGCTAATTTTCTTGAACAAAAATATTTGGTTCTAGGTCTAGTTGTTATATGAGCTGTATACATATACATTTCAGACAGTAAAGGGTGACATAGTCTCATTATGTTAATTTGATTGTTCTGGTTTGAGGCCCTGTAATGTTTTATGTTGTGTCCAGTGACCCTGCGAATATTCATTAGGCCTAGCTGAAGCCCTTCACAGATTAAGGGAGAAAAATGGTGTTGATGTTTCCGCCGAGGACTGTTGATTATTTCCTAATTAATAGCCTAGATTCACAGTTTCTTCCTAATCAATAGGCTCAATGATATCCCGTTTAGCTCTCTAGAAATATATATAAAAGAAGAGAAGAAATTAAATAATGTTTCAAATGCAACAACTGAGCCAGTCCTTAATTTATTTCTTCTTTTACTAAAGAATGTATTTTGCTATACACCAAAAAACACTCGTCTGCTTTCTTTTTCTAATGTATAATTACTTGAGAAATATAACATATAATAAGTAATAAGTAATGCAAGATAACATGTTATATAATACAATGTAATGTATACTTTTTGAACTCAGTATTGAAATATTAAGCTGATATTTTGAAGGGCCCCAAACACTGAAATTCAGGTTAAAAATGCTGCTTATCAATTAATCGTAAGTCGATCTACAAGGTCAATCAACTAATGATTAATGAATTAATCGCTAATTTGGATCCCTACTTATCATCAATAGCAGGCTTCCCTAGACAGGTGCAACAACGACTCCCATTCACATCTGGACATGTGACAATAAAACTGCTCATTAACATCAAGAGCAGTTTCTGTCTAAAAAGGTGTGACCAAAACAACTCTTCACACCTTTGTCCAATGGTGAAGGGAGTGGTCTAGAGTATTATAAGTACTAGTGTATAACTACTCCAACAACAACCAGAAACTGATGAAGTTCCTCAGTTGAGGAATGAAACGTCTTTCAACTCCAAGAAGAAGTCCAGTTGCTTACAACTAAACCCTTTTTACAACACAGAAGGAATTTCCCCTCATTATCAAGTGAGCTGAACAACAAAGAGGAGATGGAAAACACTAACCTCAGTATTTAGTGTTATCAGACTGTACACTGAGCGGTAACTAACGGTGAGACAGCTCCAACATGAAAACCAACTCAAGGACACACAGAGATGGGAGGACACACACCGGCACATGGGAGAACACAGACACACGCACACTCACATAGACATGAACGAAGTGAAGCAGTATAAAAACAGAAGCAGACGGAACTCTGGGTTCTTGGGATGATGCTTTTACTGTAGACGTACAGCGAGACGCAAGATCCACTTGTGATGAACGGCACCAAGATCCAGGAATTAATGTAAGTCTTTTTTCTTTCTTATATTTCAATAAACCATTTATTGCTTCTTTAATTATTTAAATGTTTATTTAACAGGGACAGTACAGTTACATTGTAACCAAAGGTCACCAATGTACGTGGGGCTTTTAGCCAGTGGCTAGTTTGCAGCCCTCGTCCCTGGTTGGGCTTTTAAGAAGGTTAAATATAGGAGAGATAAAAAGAGTGAGGAAATAGAAGAATGCACACACATAATAATAAAAAACATTTACAATATCTGAGCCTATGTACAGTTTTAGTGTTTAAAGTGTTGATCTTCTTTTAACCATTTTTTTAGTTTTGTGAAGAAATTGTGATTTTTTTTTTGTGATTTCAGTTCCAGTGGGACACACATGACTTCAGGGGCCATTTAGACACTTAAAAACGGGTTTTGCAATCGAAAAATTTAGGAAGTTTTCAAATGTTAACATCTTATGTTTTGAGATAATTTTACAATGATACAATTTCATTGGCTTTTGGTCAAATATTTTAAGTGCTTGTTTATATAGTGAGACTAAAGGCTTAGTGACTGTGAGGTCTCTGTCTCTCCCCCTCCTTTTCCCTGTGTCCTGGCTTTGGGTAATCAGTGTGAGCACGGTCACTTGTGTCTTTGTCATTAGTCCTCACTCGTGTCACCTGGTGCCCTCACTATATATGCCCCTCTCCCTCACTCAGTCGGGGTTGGTTCATTGTCTAGGTTTGTCCCGTCATGTGCTGTCCTGGTTTGTCGTGTTGTTTGATGTCCTGAGAAGTCTGTTTATGGTGATATTAGGTGAAGTTTGGTTTGGGTTGAAGAAGCCAAACTATTTAGTTGTATTTGAGAACAGTATTTGTTCTAGAGTCTGTTTTGTTTATTGTCAAGTTTTGTTCTTTTGGTTAAAATGAACTTTGAAAATTCAAGAGGAACCTTCCTGTGCTGCATTTGGGTCCTACTTCGTCTTCCACGACACCTGCCCATAACAGAATGAACCAACCAACACTGGACCCAGCGCCGGCAGAATATGACCCAGCATACTGGGCTGAGGTCTATGCTGCCACCCCTCGCTCATCCAACAGTCTAATTGACCCTCGACGTGATGAGTTGTTTTGGGCTAAGTTTTCTGCTTTGTGCTCGTCCAGGAAGACTTACAGGTCAGTCCCAGCACCAGAAGCTGCTTTCCCCTCCCTCCCTCCCTCTTCTTTGGGACGTCAGGAGCCGTCCCATAAAGGGGGGGCAGGACCTCCTGCTCCTTGCCCTGCAGCAAACCCATCTCTGCAGTTTCCAGGGGTTTGTGCAGGTACTCCTGTGGTTCCAGTGTCTCCTGTGTTGGTTCAGTCCAGACCACAGGACAGTGAGAGGAGCAAGGAGACATCCAAGATGTTAAAGGCTCAACTGGCCTGGCTGCAGGGTGTCCTTGCTCGCTACCAACTGAGTGATCAGGCACTCGTCTCCCAGCCACTAACCCCGGGTGTACCTAGCACTCCCACCTCTGTTCCAGCGGTTCCTGCTAGCTGCAGCTCCCCAGTCCTTGTACCTGTCGTCGCTCCCGAGGAGATGGTTCCCTCGGCTGTCCCTGTCTTCGCTCCCGAGGAGGTGGTTCCCTCGGCTGTCCCTGTCTT